>ML776994.1:602075-619823 GCA_009831015.1 Picea engelmannii
ATATATAGACTTTCTGATTGGAAGGTGGGTGAATGGGTCCTACAAAATCCATGGCCCATCTCTCAAAAGGCTCTAACACTACCTGAGACTGGAGAGGCATCTCATCCCTGTGAGTTGGCTGACCCATGTGTTGGCAACTGTCAGAAGCTTGGACATACTTCTTGGAATCTTGAAATATGCTAGGCCAAAAATAGCCCATCCTTAAAATTTTATGCCCGGTCCTTTTATCAGCAAAATGACCCCCACAAGGGCCATCATGGAAGCTTTCAACAGATCATAAACTTCATCATCCCTCACACATCTCTTGATTTCTTGGTCCAGGCCTATGTAGAAGAGGTATCCTCCTATCCAATTATACCTAGCACTCTTTTGAATAATCTTCCTTCTTTCTCGAGGAGATAGATGTGGAGGTACCTTCCCTGCAACCAAATAATTAGCAATGTCTGCATATGAAGGTGAGTGAGCAGATACTGCAAATAAATGTTCATCAGGAAAGGAATCATCTACAGGTGAATTATCATCATTTATATGTACTCTTGAGAGAAAATCAACAACCACATTTTCTTTTCCCGGTTTATCCACTATAGTGATATCAAATTCTTGCAGTAGTAACAACCATATTGTCACTCGGGAATTAGTAATAGGTTTATTCATTAGATATTTAATGGCTGTATGATCAGTATGAATAAAAGTGGGATAACCAGTTACATAATGCCTGAATTTATGGATTGCATAAACTACTTCCAATAATTCTCTTTCAGTAACTGTGTAATTTAACTCAGCAGGAGCCATGTTCTTGCTGATATAGTAGATAGCGTAGGGTTCTTTGTCCTCCTGTTGCTCTAGTACTGCACCAATTGTAGTGTCTGAGGCATCTGAAGAAATGTGAAAAGGAAGAGTCCAATTGGGCCCTCTCAAGATGGGATATGTGGACAATTTCTATTTCATATCTGCAAAAGACAATTCACAGCTGTCAGTCCAACGACAGTCAACATCTTTTGTTAGTAGAAAAAATAATGGAGAGGCAAGTTTAGAGAAATTTTTAATGAATCTCCTATAATACCCGACATGCCCTAAAAAAATTCTTACCTCTTTCTGAGTTGATGGAGTTGGAATGTCCAAAATTACCTGGATTTTGGCTGGATCTACCTGAATCCCTGCATAAGAGATGAAGTGTCCCAACACTACCCCTTCACGCATCATCATATGACACTTTTCTGTACTTAAAGAAAGATGAGACTGTCTACATCTTTTGAGCACTTTTTCCATATTAGACAAAGCTTCTTCGAAATTAGTACCATAAGGTGTAAAGTCATCCATGAATATTTCCATACAGTCATTCACCATATCAGAGAAAATAGCAATCACAGCTCTCTGGAAAGTGGCTGGTGCATTACACAAGCCAAATGGGAGAACCTTGTAGGCAAATGTACCCCAAGGTATGGTAAAGGTGGCCTTATCTTGGTCCTATGGGGCAATTTGTATCTGGTTATAGCCACTGAATCCATCTAGGAAAGAGAATTTTGTTTTTTCCGGCTAGGTTGTCTAAAACCTGATCAGTAAATGGCAGAGGGAAATGATCCTTCTACGTGGCCTTATTGAGGGATATATAGTCCACAAACACTCTCCACTTACCATTCTTTTTAGGCACAATAACCAATGGTTATACCCACTTGTTGTCTGATATAGGATAGATGAATTTGGCGTTGAGAAGTTTCTGAAGTTCTTCCTTAAAAAATTCTTTAAGGTTTGGGTTCATCCTCCTTTGCGGTTGGCAAATGGGTCAGCATTCTTCTTTGATGTATATATGGTGGGTGCATAGTTCAGAGGGAATGCCTTTCATATCCATGTAATCCTAGGCAAATGCTTCTTTATGTTCAGTCAGTAATTTCATCAATCAATGAGTTTCAGTAGTGGAGAGATTGTGATTGATGTTCAAGGTTTTTCCAGGTTCGACTTCCACATCGATGCTCTTAGAAATGACTCTAGGAAATAATTCAGTTGTTTCTATTTCGTCATCTGCTGTTACAGCGTTCACTTTTACAGCGATTGTTTTTACAACTGAATCAATTTGATTGTCAGCGGTTTCTGAGAACATTTCCGAGTTCATTTCTAGAGTAGAGAATTGAGAGTTCATACCTTGACCTCTTGGCTGCCATTGTCTTCTTTGTGTTATTAGATAGACAACCTCTGCTTCCTTATTAGTTTCCTTCATTGATGCTTTTACACCTGGTAGAGAGGGACATTGGTCAGTGGCATGGTCTAATTCACAAATAAGGCATACCTGGACACTGTTCAATGGGCACTCCCTTGGTGGATGTTTCTTTCTACAATTCAGACAGAAAATGCACAATGCTTGCTCTGATTCTGCTTGTTTCTGTTTGACCTGCAAAGTATCCATTTGTGAGGCAAAAGAGTTAATCATCTCTGTTTTGAAATTTTCTAATAGATTGCCTATTTCTTCTCTTGTTGCTCCTCCATTGGCTGATTTCTGTACCCTTGAAAAAGTGGTATCCTTGGTAGCTGACTTATTCCTTGTAGATCCTCGAGAACATCTTTTGCAGAAATCTATAATGTCCTCATAGGATTCCTTAGATATATCTCCCTTGCCAAGCATATTCAACATATCTAAACAATCTTCTCTAACTCCTTTTAGTAAAATGGTTTTCATAATGTCCTTACTCACATCCGGATGTCCAGACCTTTGTAGATTATATTGGAGTCACTCCACAAAGTCTTCAAGGGTCTCGTCCTCCTTCTGTGACATATTGAATAGTTCCTCTCTTCGTTCCCTTGTTCGACAGTAGTCCTGATATTTGTTTAGGAAAAGCTGCCTCATTTGTACCCATGTTGAAATGTTTTCTCCTCCAAGGCTCATGAACCATCTTAACGCATTACCCTTTAATGTATCTGGAAAGAGTTTAAGCTTCTGCGCAGTGGTAGTGTAGTCATAGCTTCTACACAAAATGTCAAATTCAAATAGAAACTCATCCAGCTCTTATGTAGATAATCCATGAAAATTTGGGAGAGCTGAGAGAGGTATGTTTTTCATAGGAGCCATCCCTCGTGTGGGAACATCAGAAATAGGAAAAACCAGGGTAGATATAGTATTTTCATTGTTTACCTGATCCTCATTGTTCTGTGGATTCTCTTGGTGGAGCTCTTCTTCATTATCCCCTTGATTCTCCATATGTGCTCTTTCTCTCCACTCAATACAAACAGTGTCCCACTCTTCTTTAGTGACTATCCGACTGTTGATCTGATAAACAACTTCTTCTAGATTTTCCCTGTTCTAGGCTATACTTCCTTGATCTTCAATGTTCTCCAGTGTTGCTTGCTGATTTGTTGGTGACAAATCTTCAGCTTCAATCCTTGATGAGAACGATGTTTCGAGAAGGGGTATTTCTGCTGACTGCAGATCACGTCTTCTTGGAGGATTTGCAGGGAAAAAAATAGATCCTGAAGAAGAATCTGCTCTGGCTATAATCTCATCAACAATGGTTTGTCTTCCTAGTATGTTAGGATTTCTTCCTCCATGTCCTCTGGTACCTATAAGGTTAGTATTTTTGGGGATTCATTCTCATGTTTCGTGATACATGCAGACTATTCATTCATAAGAAAGAAAACTAATGTGCTTACCAAAATCTATAATTATCTTCCCCAGCAACGACACCAAAATGTTGGGCACTTTAATTGTCCAATTGAATAGAAAATCAAAGTGTTCAATATAAATTGTCAACCCAGGGAAGTCTGTTATTTCAAGATAATTGTGCACAGTCTGTGCTAGCTTATGAAAGCATCTCAAATCTAATTGTAGTAGGGAAGTTTTAAAAAAAAACAAACATTATCACTAACACAGTTGTGCTGATACAAATGGAGTTATACAGATTTGAAATCACAATTGCAATCTAAATTGATGAATGTATAAGAACCTTGGATTGCCTACTTGTTGGAAGCCCAACATATTTTTAACTTTTTAAAGCATCAAATAATAATCTATGTAGCTCCCTACCTGGGGTCGTACATTTTTTGTTCTTCATAAGCAATTTTTGAAACTACAAATGTGAGTTTTCGGTTATTCCTAGTGTTTTTGTTTTCATGCTTCGTTCATGACTGAAAGCATGAAAACGAAGCATTAAGACTTATGACTATATTACCACTTTATTTAAAAGTTTATGAAAGGTATTTGGCTCCACAGTTTTTGTTAATAAAGACTTTGTTTCCTGCTATTAAGCTCATCTTCTTTATTGACTCCTCAAATGTGAAGCATGCTTATGGATTGTTATTTGAATCAACAAGGGTCCTTTTAGCTTAAACCTTGATATTTTGTTTTTTTTTGGCTCTTGGTCATGCGTTTCCTTGTCAATACATTTTGGGTTTTTTAAATTTTTCCCTATCCTAAACTTTAGAAACCAAACCTACCTTGTTGCGCAATGATAAGGTTTTAATACACCTGGTCGTGGCCTGTACCATGTGAGAGGTGGCAGTTCGACGACAATAAGCCCATTACTTCGAGCTTAGTCTCGGGTTTTGCATGTACTCCTTGAATTCATTTCACAAAACGCCTATCATTTCATATTGAGGAACTTATGTTCATACACCCTAGGTTATTGATGAGTTTTGGGTTTGAAATGTCGCTCTGGTCTTCTCCTTCGAAACCCTCCATACTCACTGTGTTTTATTGACTGCTTGTCAAATCCCCATGGCCCCGGTTGTTAGGATTGAACCCAATGGCTCTCAGACCCTGCTCCTGTGCGATGATGGAAGAGAAGATCTCGAGGGTCAAGGCTGGCTTGTTTTTATTGAGAATTTCCAGGGATTCAACTTGCATACTGCTCAAGAATTTTCCCTTTCTTTTGACATATGCCGAGCCAAGGTAGGAGACATTCAGGTCAAGGTTACAGAGGAGTTTTTATGTCAAGCAACAGGTCTTCCTTTGATCAGGCAGAAGTGGTTCAAAAACGCCAAGGTCGAGGAGGTTCCATGGAGCCTTTTCTTCATGTCTTGAAAAATCAATTGCTGTGACAAAGGTATGCCCGTGTCCATGTTAAAGACCCGGTGGCATGGTTTGCTAGAAGTCTTGAAACAATTCGTGACATGTGAAGGCTTTTTTTTTTTTTTTTTTCTTTATCACCTATGTTTGCTCATGAATTTCATCAGGTTTCCATTAAATATGCCATATTACCTGTGGAGAAGCTTGTATAAAATGGCAAAGAGGTATAAAAGACAACAATTGGATTTAATATTGTTTCACCATGGCTTAATAAAGATACTGTTAGTACACCAATTGAAGTTACAACATGATGTCTGGAATGCCTTCCTGGCTCGAAACGGTTTCGTTATCTCCAATGCTATAGAGGTTGACAAACCCGTGATAGAGGAAACCATAGTCCCTGCCAGAGTGGTCCCTTCATCTACGCAGGCCTGTCTTACAACCACCCTTAGTAAGCCTATATTTGACCCAAAAGATGTTGAGAAAAGCCATCCTAACGCCTCTGTTAAGAATACAAACAGACCTGTGGGGAAGCCATCTAAAGGTGATATCATTTTAGGTTTTAAAAATAAAAGGGCAGGTAGGTTGATCTCGAGGAAACTGCGAAATAAATCAAACCCTCATGTGAGCTCGAAAATCGAGATCCATGAGAGCTTAGACTTGGAGATCGACAGATTCTTGGCCGAAGAAGACCCTCCTTCCTTCCAAGCAGAACCCCATCAGGCTTACAATTTCATGGATAATATCCCACCTTGCTTGAAGCACAGTCAGGGGTTTCCAGGTATTAAGTTTGATAAAAAATCTAAAGGCAATAGTGAAGACAGTCCGACACACAACCATGGGTATTCTCAAACGGCTGTCACAGGTTTACAATGTGAAACTTGTCTGTTCTGGATTGAAAGTATTACACAGACATACCCATTTTACAATCACAGATCAAAACCCTTACCGATTTGGTATTCCTCCTAACAGACGAAAATCGTAGGCTCAAGTCCAGTGTTCAGAGACACAGAAAATGCCCGAAAACAATAGGGAACATCATAGTAAAAAATGTCGAAAGTGTCACAGCAGTGATCAATTTTGAGATCATGTGAAAGGGTTTGTTTTCCAGTTAAAGGTAAAGATTTGTTTTTGTCTTAAAATAGTGTTACCTTCTAGTTCATAAAATAAATTAGATTTTGTTGCTAAAATAAGACTAGCTATAGAATCAACAGATTCTGTAGCCAGTCTATTCTTATTCGAAATTTTGAAAATATTGGTTAAATGTATATCTGAATTTCATTTATTTCATCTTTTGCTTTCAGGATATTTGGGAGTTTATGGTGACTAAATGATCTGGAGATTTTTTGAGCTTATTAGCCATATCCATGGCTCATTTTTGTGTAAACAGGAATAAACTCTTTTTCATTTTTAGAGATTTAGTATGATCTATGGTGGTTATATCCCCCCTATTTTTGTAATTAGTAGATGATTGTAGAGATTTAATCTTATCTCATAAGATAAGACAATTATCTTTTCTGAACCCTTTAAAAAATCATATTTTTGTAATGAAAACATCTTGGCCTGGGGCTGAAGTATGGACAATTAATTCGTAGACTTGAATGGAATAGAAATACATATTACAGCTTTAGCTTCTTGTGTATGATGTCTTAGTTTAAGTTCTGTTTATCTTGATGTGATAATAGGTGTTGATAGCTTTTGTCTTCATGCTTTATTATGAGTTGGGATAATTCATTTATAAATGTTGTCCATATGTGATGCTTCAGATATTATATAGGGTGATTATCTATTCAACTCAAATGGTGAGATTTATCTTTAATTTTCTGTTGAATTTTTAAATGCAAAGTTCTTACAATAATATTTATCTCACTGTAATTGCTTGTAAATCATAAGATCACCGCGACTATTTGTATCATACGTTCTGTTATTGAAATTCAGTTTCCAGCACATTGTTTCACAATTATTCGGAACAATCTTAAGGTTCGTTGCAGGTTTACCTCTTCGACAAGGTGGCTGGATATTCTCTATTATACAAATGTTCGATGCATGCCGATTAATTCATTAATAGGCTAGTTCTTTTCTTTTTGTTGTTTGTTTGTCTTCAAAATTCTAATATATGGTCTGGCTTTGACCGTCCACATACTTTTGTTTCATAGTATATTTTTCTGTTTAATCTTAGATAAATAAAGAAAAAACAAAAAACAGTTTATGTGCTTTCTTTATCTTCTTTTGTTAAAGAAGCCATCTTCACATAGATTTTCGTGAGCTTAGATTAAAACTCACAACTTGTATATCATGCACATAAATAATATAGACAGACCCGTTGTGTAAATATTATTTAAAATAGTTATATAGATACATATGTACGTTAAGTAGTTATTTAAATAGTCAACACTTTTTCTTTTTGTTTCTTTTAGGACTTTTAGATTGGCAAACAGAGCCATTAAAACCGTCAGAGTGAGTCATACCAAACGGCTTGGGTTATTTAGACAACCCCAGATCGGACTCGTTCTTCCAATTGAAAGATGGTCATTTATGCCCGTCAAAAAATGGCGCTAGAAGGAGGGATTGAACCTCCGATTGATGGCACGTGGAGGTCACAAGACTCCTCCCCCACACATTCACTCCCCTATAGTAACAAGAAGTCATTTTGATGACAATGTTACTTCTCAAACAACAACCACCTCAAACAAAAATCCATAGATCACCATTGAGCCAGTAACACCAAACCCTCCAGGGTCCGATGTACAAGAAATTGTTCATCAATCACTTCTAAGGACACATGGTGCTTTGGCCCATATCAGACAACCAGGTCGACCAATGAATCAACCCTTAGATTTCTCTGATATCAGAGAGCAACTTGAAGGCACTGGTCTTCTCCTAAATCCTACGGATCTAGATCACATCCCCACTCTTGCAGCCGAAGGATCTGGTATCCCACCTTCACCACCGCCTTCATCTCCCTCCTCTTGAGGAGAATAGTCATCGGATGAAGACAGTTCTTCATCTCATCCTTCGACACCACCCATGCCCATGGAAAATCCAAACAATCCTGCCAGACCTTGGCTCGATAAAGATGTTGTGGCCATACCTGGACCCCAACATCCTTTGCCCAAACATACAGAGAAATGGCTCCCTAAATTTGATCCAGATTCTAAGAAAATCATTGAGGATCACATAAAAAAATTCATGCTAGCCATTAGACTCCGAAACGTAGAACATGAAGATGTAGTATGCAGAATTTTTCCATACACTTTTGAAGGCAATGCCTCTACCTGGTATTTTTCCCAACAACCCCACACCATTGTATATTGGGATAGATTCGAATCTTGTTTCCTTGAGAAATTCGGAGACGACAAATTTTTCGAAGTCTTAGTCATGGAACTCTCCAGTTTAAAGATGAACCCCAAGGAAAAAATAAAAGAGTTTAATCAAAGGTTTCTAACATTAAAGAATCAAATCCCCATTGATTCAATTCCTACTAAAAATATTATCATCGCATACTACACCAAAGCCCTACACCAGAACATAGCAATCTAGGTAAAAAGGTCTAAGAAGGCAACATTATTGGAAGCCTTCGAGGAGGCAAGCCAAATTGAGAAAGATATCCTAAGCCTAAAATATAATATCAGTAACGAGGTAGAGATTACCCCATCTTCCAAGAAGAAAATAGAAATTCTTCCTAGACCTCCCCAAACCAAAACTCAATTAGAGAGTTCAGATTTGGAAAGTTTACAAAAGTCATTCAGAAACTGTCAAATCAAGTCATAGATTTAAGGAGATCGGATGAAGAAGCTTCTTCAAGCAAAGGGTCTTACAAACCCCCTTTTAGAAAACCTTTTCCCACAAACCAACCCAACTTAAATTCTGAAGGCCTTAATTTAGAAAGTCTACAATACGCGATACAAACAATCCTTGAAGCTCATGACAACTTAGTTCCCCCTGAGATTTCTGAAGATGTAGTTGAACAAGAAATAGTGGAAGAGGATGAACCCGCTCCCAACATCTTCGGGCATTTTTCGGATAGTATCTTTCAAGCCAATTTTGAAATGGTGCATCCTTACAATACCAGAAGAAAAACACAAAACAAACCCTCTTCTGAAATCAAAGCTAATGCACCTCAAAAACAGTTTAAGCAAACTAAAACTAAACATAATTCAACAACCCCAAGTTTAGAATACAATTTGATTGAAGACCTTAAGAAACTTAGAGATAATATTTCTGTTTATGAATTGTTGAAATTTCCTTTTCTTCTGCAAAAGATGCTTCAGAACATTGCAGAAAACAACAAAAACAACAATCTGAACAACAACAAATTTGCATAAAACAGCCCTAAAACACCTCAAAAGTTCCCCATTAAAACGACACTAGAACCCTCGAATAAAACATACCTTGCTGTAAAAAGTGTAACAAATGTAGATAAAATAACTCCAGGGACTGCGACTAAAAACCACCAAAGTTCTGCTGTTAACACTTGTAGAAATGTCCCACCTTTTCTGTTGACCTTCGAAATTTTCGATAGTAATGTACATAATTGTATGGTAGATTCTGGCGCGTCATCAAATGTAATTCCTTGGTCTGTCTGCCAAAAAACCAATGCTGAAGTCCAACCTTCAGGTCTAAAAATTATTCATCTTGATCGGACCAGTGTTAAGGTGATAGGTGAATTAAAAAATGTCCTTATCAGATTATCCTCTAATCCTAAAGTTCACCAGATTATTGATATTATTGTCATGGACATCCCTGAAGTATATGGCCTATTTTTAAGTAGGGATTGGTCCGAACAGTTACATGGCTACTTTGTGATAGATTGGTCCTATTTATGGCCGCCAGAGAATGGAAAGCCTAACAGAATCAAGATCAATCGTGAGCGTTACCTCAAGCTTACTGTGACTGATTTAAATGATGCTAATGAACCATTTACTGCTTCTGCTAATTCACCCGAAATGTAGGGAATGCACACCTTTTTCGGTAACTTCATGGTAGAAACTTCTACCATTACTAACCCGGAATAGTAGTCGGAACTCATGACATGCACACAATCGACAACTCTCCCTAATGTGTCACATTCGACTGATGAAAATCACATATGGTCTCTCTACTTCTATGGATGCAAATCTAAAGAAGGAGCTGGTGCAGGGTGTGTGCTCATTGACCCAGGAGGTAACAAAACGTTGATCACTTGTCGATTAGAATTTGAATACAAAAACAACACAGCTGAATACGAGGCACTTCTGTAAGGACTCAGAAAGGCACTAGATTTGAAAATACAGAATTTAATGGTATTCGGCGATTCATAAATTGTGGTCAGGCAGGTAAGGAATTTTATTCATTGCTTATCTCCACACCTGAAAAGTTATCAAACTGAGGTATGGAATCTAATGCACAAATTTTCTGCATTTAACATTAATTCCATTCCAAGATTAAATAATTTTGAGGCTGACTTGTTAGCTAATGTTGCTTCTAAACTTTTTCCCACAGAAGGCCTTTCTCCAAATGCATTTTCCGTTGAGTTGTTGTTCAGACCATCAGTCCCAGATAACATCACCAATTGGAGAGTGTTCGATGATGATCAACAGATCATCAGTTTCCTGCACATGGAAGACACTTTTCAAGGTGCGATTATCGACGAAGGCACCCACAACGAAGACCTCCGCAATTTTACGGTAATATTGGACCCAAGGTCTCCAGAAACGACATCAGATCTAGTAAATTCATTCCCAAACTCTGTGGTAAGATTAGAAAAGTTTTATGATTTGCATAATAAATTCAGAAAATCGGTAAATTGTAAAACAAATAGTTCTTTCTTGACCCATGAAAAAGTAAATCTACGAACTAAAGATAATCCACAATGCATCAATTTGGGAACGAGATGTTCTGAGCAAGAGAAATCAACATTTATTAAACTGTTTAAAGAATTTAAGGATGCCTTTGCTTGGACGTATGATGATCTAAAAACATTCGATCCTAACATTATACAACACATCATCCCCATGAAACCCTTGACTCAACCTTTTCAACAGAAGTTAAGAAATATGCACCCAAAACTAGAACCAATGGTCAATAAGGAACTAAACAAACTATTGAATGCAAAAATAATCTTCCCGGTAAGGCATACACAGTGGGTTTCTAACCTTGTCTCTGTGAGGAAGAAAAGTGGCGAAATCCGACTATGTGTCGATTTCCAAAACTTAAATCGAGCATCTGATAAAGACAACTATCCCGTTCCTCCGATGGAACAAATTCTCTAGTAGGTATCCGGTTATGAAAGATTGTCACTATTAGACGGTTTTTCAGGGTACAACCAAGTCCTCATGTCTCCTCCAGACCAGCTGAAAACCACTTTCCGTACTCCATGGGGAACCTATGCTTATAGAAAGATGCCCTTTGGGCTTATAAATGCTGGTGCCACTTTCTAGAGAGCAATGGATATCACTTTTCACAGTCTAATCAATCAATCTGTAGTGATCTATCTCGATGATGTCACGATTTTCTCCAAGAATAAAGGGGATCACTTAGCCCATCTGAGATCTGTTTTACAACGATGTCATAAGTACGACATCTCTCTAAATCCTAAAAGATATGTATTTTCTGTGGAATAAGGCAAGTGTCTCAGGTTCATAGTATCCAATGAAGGGATGATCATTGACCTCGAGAGGACTCGGATCATTTCAAAACTCCCACCCCCTTCTTCCAAAAAACCTATGCAATCCTTTCTAGGTCAGATAAATTTTGTCAGAAGGTTCATTCCAAGTTTTTTGGAAATGGTGAGGCCATTACAAAAATTAATAAAAAAGGATGTACAATACCATTAGGAACCTCAAGAAAGTTAATCTTTTGACTCAATAAAAAAATACATAGTGGAGGCTCCATCTCTAATAAGCCCTGAATTTTCGCGAGATTTCACTCTTTACACGTTTGCCTCTGATCGATCTTATGCCACTGTGCTAACCCAAAAGAATGATGAAAACAACAAAGTTCCCATTGCATTTATGAACTCAGCCTTTAAGGGAGTAGAGCTTAATTATCCAGCTATAGATCAGCAGGCTTACGCTGTTTTTAAAGCGGTAAAACATTTTTGATCATATCTACTGAAATCTAGAACTAAAGTCATTGTTCCTTACCCTACTGTCAGAAATTTATTAGTATAGAAAGAGCTAGGTGAAAAACATGCAAACTGGGTGACATCCTTACAAGAGTATGACCTCGAGATCACCCCGGCACAAATTGTTAGAGGCCAAGGTCTACGTAAATTAGTTGTTGATTCAGTTGAAGATCGACGAACTCAAACTGATATGTTAATTGAAGATCAACATAATCAAAGTCAAATCTGCTGTATACAAAATCTTACAAATCCTTGGTATGATGATATTAAGTTTTATCTAACACACAGTTCAACTCCTCGTCACCTTGATCCAAAAAAGAGGAGAGCATTGAGATTAAAGTCCGCACCTTTCTAGATTGTGAATGGTATATTATTTCGCAAAAATATTGATGAAATCCTTATGTGTTGTCTAGCAAGAGATGAAGCAGATAAAGTCTTATCAGAATTGCATGAAGGGGAAGATGGTGGGCATTTCGGTGGAGACACTACTGCCCACAAAGTACTAAGGGCAGGGTATTATTGGTCCACGTTTTTCAAAGATGCCCATACCTTATGCTGCAAATGCGTAATTTGTCAAAAGGCTTCTGGACGAGTACAGAAGACAACATTCCTGCTACAACCTATCTCGGTGGATTTCCCTTTTCAGCAATGGGGTCTTGACATTATTGGCCCAATTAACCCCACCTCCTCACAGCAACATAAGTACATAATCACAACAACAGACTATTTCACCAGATGGTCCGAGGTTACGCCATTAAAAGTGGTGAACACTAGTCAAGTAATATCTTTCCTTAATTCAAACATCATCACTCGATTCCGTATTCCTGAATGTCTAGTGTTCGATAATGATTCCTATTTTTCATCCCTTGAAATGAGTGCCTTTGCTTTAGAAAAAGGGATAAAGATAAAATATTTTGCCAGCTATTAACCCCAAGGAAATGGTTTGGCAGAATTGACAAACAAAAACTTGATCAAGATCATCAAGAGGACGGTTTCGAAAAACCACAAAAACTGGCATAATGCACTATTCAATGCAATCTGGGCTGATAGGGTAAGTCCGAAAACTGTTGTTGGTAATTCCCGATTTTCCCTTGTTTACGAAAGGGAAGCAATTCTTCCTCCGCATGTTCTGCTTACTTCTTTGCAACTATCGCAAAAATTTCAAGAAGAAGATCGTCCTCCTCTTGAAAATTGTATTAATTCTTTACTGAAGTTAGAAGAGGTAAGGACACAAGCAAAACAAAAACTGGATCAACATCAACATATTGTCAAAAGCTGGTTTGATTCCAGTTCTACCTTGAACAGGAATTTTGAGGTAGGTGATCTTGTCCTCAAGTGGGATAAACCTTATGAGGGGAAAGGGGAACATACTAAGTTCCAAAACCTGTGGTTGGGACCATTTTTAATCATTGAAAAACTAGGTCCCAGTTCTTTCCACCTGCACAATTTAGAGGGACAACCAGACACCTTCCCGGTGAATGGCCAAGCTCTCAAAAGGTATTTCACCTGACAAATCTCAGATACACCTTTTGTACATATTTTTCTGTTTTGGTTTCTTTTGCTTTCCGTTTTCTTTTCCGGTTTGTTTTTATTTTTATTTTTTATTGGCCTTTTTTGGGTCAAACATGCATGTATTACAACTTAGTTCAGAAGGGGAGAACATAATGCTTCATCTTGTAACAACTGTCAAGGACTGTCAGAGCATTAATTGCTGTGTTTTTCTAAAAACATAGACTAGTTGAAGATGGTATTTTGTTTGAGAATTGATTTTTGGTTTCAATTTGCATTTGAGGGCAAACATGATTATCATTAAAAGCTCTTTATACTGTCCCTTCTTTTAAGAAAGAAACTCAACGATGCCTCCCTATCCTTGAAAAATTAGTTTCATTAATGAACTATTTTCAGATCATGATGAAGGTTATCAAGCAAAAAAATTAAAAGGCCTGGAAAATAATAAGTTTTGTAAAAACTGGAATTTTCACCCCGCTCTGCTGAATGTCTTTAAAATTATATCAGACAATGAACAATTTCTCAAGAGTTGTGGGAAGTGTTTGTAAACTTGTCGGGACACTGAACAGGTCTGCTGGCAGTGGGTAAATGCATGCATGATGCCAAGACAACTTTGTCAGGGTATTGGACAGGCCTGCTGGCAATGAAGCGATGTCAGGTTAAAGAAAATTCTCAGGTATAAATTTTGATTTTGGTCATAAGAATCCTTCATTCTGATTTGAAATTTCTTGGATAGGATAAAGGCATCAAAGTGGGTTAATTGACATCCCTGTCGAGGCTATGGACACATGCTGGAAGCAGTGGCCCTGTCAATAGTATTGGAGCCAATAACTTAAACATCGTGGCTTTCATTTGTTAAGTCTGTCACCAGATTTCATTTTTTTAACGAAAGGTATCTTAAGCTGGACCACGTAATGATTGTCAAAGATGCTCAAATGTCTTTCAGTTGTTATTTGATTTGAAATCATTCAAATATTTCTAACCTGAACTCGTCAGTGATACAGAGATAACTACTTCTCCCAATAAGTCACCATTGTTGGCAGCCCAACATATTTTTAACTTTTTAAAGCATCAAATAATAATCTATGTAGCTGCCTACTTGGGGTCGTACATTTTTTGTTCTTCATAAGAAATTTTTGAAACTACAAATGTGAGTTTTTGGTTATTCTGAGTGTTTTTGTTTTCATGCTTCATTCATGAATGAAAGCATGAAAACGAAGCATTAAGACTTATGACTGTATTACCGCTTTATTTAAAAGTTTATGAAAGGTAGATGGCTCCACAGTTTTTGTTAATAAAGACTTTGTTCCCTGCTATCAAGCTCATCTTCTTTATTGACTCCTCAAATGTGAAGCATGCTTATGGATTGTTATTTGAATCAATAAGGGTCCTTTTAGTTTAAACCTTGATATTTTTTTTTTGTGGCTCTTGGTCATGTGTTTCCTTGTCAATACATTTTGGGTTTTTTAAATTTTTCCCTATCCTAAACTTTAGAAACCAAACCTACCTTGTTGCGTAATGATAAGGTTTTAATGCACCTGGTCATGGCCTGTACCATGTGAGAGGTGGCAATTCGACGATAGTAAGCCCATCACTTCGAGCTTAGTCTCGGGTGTACTCCTCGCATTCATTTCACAAAACGCCTATCATTTCATATTGAGGAACTTCTGTTCATACGCCCTAGGTTATTGATGAGTTTTGGGTCTAAAATGTCGCTCTGGTCTTCTCCTTCGAAACCCTCCATACTCACTATGTTTTATTGACTGCTTGTTGAATCCCCATGGCTCCAGTTGTTAGGATTGAACCCAATGTCTCTCAGACCCTGCTTCTGTGTGATGATGCAAGAGAAGATCTCGAGGGTCAAGGCTAGCTTGTTTTTATTGAGAATTTCCAGGGATTCAACTTGCGAACCGCTCTGGAATTTTCCCTTTTTTTTGACGGATGCTGAGCCAAGGTAGGAGACATTCAGGTCGAGGTTACAGAGGAGTTTTTATGTCAAGCAACAGGTCTTCCTTTGATCGGGTAGAAGTGGTTCAAAAATGCCAAGGTCAAGGAGGTTCCATGGAGCCTTTTCTTCATGTCTCGAAAAATCAATTGCTGTGACAAAGGTATGCTCGTGTCCATGTTAAAAACCTGGTGGCATGGTTTTCTAGAAGTCTTGAAAAAATTCATGACGTGTGAAGGCCGTTTTGGTTTTGTTTTTCTTTATCACCTACGTTTGCTCATGAATTTCATCGGGTTTCCATTAAATATGCCATATTACCTGTGGAGAAGCTTGTATAAAATGACAAAGAGGTATAAAAGACAACAATTGGATTCAAACTTGTTTCACAATGACTTAATAAAGATACTATTAGTACACCAATTGAAGTTACAACATGATGACTGGAATTCCTTCCTAGCCCAAAATGGTTTCGTTGACTCCAATGCTATAGAGGTTGACAAATCCGTGATAGAGGAAACCATAGTCCCTGCCAGAGCGGTCCCTTCATCTACAGAAGCCTGTCTTACAACCACCCTCAGTAAGCCTATATCCAACCCAAAAGATGTTGAGAAAAGCCATCCTAACACCTCTATTAAGAATACAAACAGACCTCTAGGGAAGCCACCTAAAGGTGATATCGATTTAGGTTTTAAAAATAATATTGAAGGTAGGTTGATCTCAAGGAAATTGCAAAATAAATCAAACCCTCATGTGAGCTCGACAATCGAGATCAATGAGAGCTTAGAATCGGAGATCGACAGATTCTTGGCTGAAGAAGACCCTCCTTCCTTCCAAGCAAAACCCCACTAGGCTTACAATTTCGTGGATAATCTCCCACCTTGCTTGAAGCACAGTCAGGGGTCTCTAGGTATTAAGTTTGATAACAAATCTAAAGGCAACAGTGAAGACAGTCCGACACACAACCGTGGGTATTCTCAAACGGCCGTCACAAGTTTACAATGTGAAACTTGTCTGTTCTAGATTGACAAGTATTACACATACATACCCATTTTACAATCACAGATCAAAACCCTTACCGATTTGGTCGACCTCCTAACAGATGAAAATCGTAGGCTCAAGTCCAGTGTTCAGAGACAAGGAAAACGTCCGAAAACAATAGGGAACATCATAGTAAAAAATGTCAAAAGTGTCACAACAGTGATCAATTCTGAGATCATGTGAATCGATTTGATTTTCTAGTTAAAGGTAAAGATTTGTTTTTGTCTTAAAATAGTGTTACCTTCTTGTTCATAAAATAAATTAGATTTTGTTGCTAAAATAAGACTAGCTACAGAATCAGCAGATTCTGTAGCCAGTCTATTCTTATTCAAAAATTGGAAAATATTGGTTAAATGTATATCTGAATTTCATTTATTTCATTTTTTTTCTTTCAGGATATTTGGGAGTTTGTGGTGACTAAATGATCTGGAGATTTTTTGAGCTTATTAGCCATATCCATGGCTCATTTTTGTGTAAACAGGAACAAACTCTTTTTCATTTTTAGAGATTTAGTGTGATCTGGGGTGGTTATATGCCCCCCTATTTTTGTAATCAATAGATGATTGTGGAGATTTAATCTTAACTCATAAGATAAGACAATTATCTGGGGCTTGTTACAAATTTATCTATGGTTTGATTGTTGAAATAACTGTTTGGACATTGTAACTGATTGAATGTCTCGAAGTGGAAGTGGAGCTGTAAGAAAGGCTGCATGGTCCTAATAGGATGATCAAACGTCTAGGGTATCTTACTTTTGAAGTATTGGAGAGGGTGGGTGGATGATATTGTCTATATAGATACAAATATTTAATTTACTCAATAGTGAAAGTGGAAAATCCAAAAGTTAATAGTGAAAGTGGAAAATCTAAAAGTGTACCAGCCTTCTATTTTGAATCAAGAAAGTGAAAAGCATAGAGGAGTTAACATCAGAAGCTTAGGTTGAGTTGCTAGAAGATAACATTTTGTAAAAAAAATACATAACTATGAGACATGGCAGCATGATCTTTGGGAGTCGGGTTGAAATGACAACTTCCAAGCTTAGGTGAAGTTGCTAGAAAATAACACTTTGTAGAAAAAATACATAACTATGAGACAGGGGTAGCATGATCTTTGGGAGATGCAGCATGATCTTTGGGAGATCGGGTTGAAATGACAACT
>ML776994.1:626469-647325 GCA_009831015.1 Picea engelmannii
AAAAAATCGTGGAAGAATGCACCTATTACAATCTATGAAGGAAACAATTAGTGGAAGAATGCTAGTGCATGTGGATTTGTGTTATAGCCCTAAAATGCCCTACTCATGCATACATGGCATTGGCCCTCTTACTTGCATAAATTTCCAAATCATTGCTGAGAAGCTCTACTTAAAAAACCAATTTTTAGAGCATGTACGTGCCTTGAACCACTACAACCCACGTGTATACACTTGTTGCATGCTAGACAGCCCGCGTACTTATACTTGTTGCACACCAAACAACCCGCGTATGCTTGCAAAAGTTGTAAGGAATTCGGTGAAATTCACGGGCTATTGAAGGTTTCCCAACCAATTCATGTGTTATAGCCCGTCCCCCAACCAAATAACCATCATTTTTTCATATAAAATGAGGTGTTGGGGTCTCATTTCACTAAGAAGAATAAGAACAGTGAAACTATGCCCAATTTCATTTTCCTTCCTTGCCCAAACATTTGCTACCATTTGTGATTTATTGCCTCAACATTCCCTCTTCAGCCCCTTCTTCTTCAATTCAATACATTCCCTTCCCTTGAGGTGATCAAAAGATTGAGAGAAGAGGCCTATTGAAGGTGCACTTGGAGCATTGTAAAGAGGAGCCCAGACTAGGTTCATGGAACGGTGACCGACATGGATTGTAAGTTTATGTCTTTGTTTGATGAATAAAAGAATCTCTTTTACCTATCCCAAATGATGATGTTTTGTGTATTTTCTTTGATTTATACATAGCATTTGATATCTAACCCTAATTTATGAATATAAATAGCATGCGTGTAGTCCTTGTTTGCCTAGTCTTGGATGTGGGTCAGCCTTGGGAGGAGACTTGCAGTCTTTGGAACTAGAGAGCTTGAGGAGATCATCACCAAACGTGGGATAAAAGGTACAATTACTGATCTTCTCTTCTATTGCTTTATTTTCATTTATTTTGGTATGTTTGGGGTATAGTAGAAACTAGATTGACTTTTAGACGGTCATTCGCTCTATCTATATCTTAAACCTTGGTATAGTTAAAGGGGGGATTTTCCTGCTAGCAGAACTGGCGACCATACTGGGGATCTCTCTAGGGTTTTTAGGGAGGTTTTTGGGTTATTGATTGGATTCTTGTTTTCCTTTTGAGTTTCAGTCAAGTATACTGAGTCTTTTAATGGTTTTTGGTTACCTCCAAGGTGCATACCAACCTTCCTTCCCCTGTAAGTTTTCCTTGTCTTTTTATTTTTGAAAAGTCTCAGAGGTGTACGTGCCCTGTTTGGGTCAGCCCGCATACATATGTGCTCTGTACAATAGACAACCCACATACATATGTAGACTGTTGATGCAACATCCTGCGTCTCTGTTTCATGAAGGTATTTTTTAATAAAGAGAGAGCTTGTCTTTTTCCTGATAGAATTTTAGACTTCTCGGGACTTTCTTGAATCAGTCAGAGTCTTTGTTTGTGGCCATAGCTTGGGTTGAAGTTTTGGTTTACTTGTTCCTTAGTCTTATTGTGTTTTTTATAAAAGGTTTAGAGTGAGCAGTCAAGTCTTAGATCTTCCTTTTGGTTTCTTGGTTGAATCCCTGTGATCTGCAGTGGGCTTAGGGTCTTTATCAATCTTGTTTTCAATTTTCTCTTTGTTCCTGTTTCTTGCTTTGAAAAACGAAAAAAAAAAGAGTTTTTATTTCAAATTTTCTTGTTAAATAAATTGAAAAAATAAAAAATAAATCCTCTTGTCTCTTTGTTTTTCCTAGATTTTTTGGCTTATTCATGGGGGGGCATGAATCGTGTATTCATCAGTTTCTTTTAGCATCTTTTGTTAGTTTTTCTTTGATTGGAAGAAAATATAAAAAAACATAGTTTTTAGGTCTCTTTCTTTATTTGCATTTGCTTTGCATTGTTATTTGAAAAAGAAAAAGAAATTACCATAGTGTTGTGTTTTCTTCTCATCTTGAAAGAATTTCAAAAGAAAAATAAGAAAGAAAATCCTTCTTTGCTAGTGTTCTTATAAGTTTCAGTTTTTGCAAGAGTCTGAAACACCATTAGTTGCACGACCGTACCTTTTGCGTAAATCAAGCCTTAAAATTAACGCTTAATCTAAAATATATTAGACTTTCTATTTGTAGGGTTCACCGACTAGTTTAGGGTTTTAGGGCCTTGAATTAGGTGTGAAGAGGAAACTATTCAAGGCCACTTTAAAACAAACATTGTAGTCTGAGATAGGGAGTGTTTTAAGTCTAGTGTCATAACAGTTAGCTGGGACCCCACTCTAACAAAGGGGATAAACATGAGGTCATGTGAGAAAAGGAAGAGGAGACAACCCCTCCAAAGTTGGACTAAAAGTAGTGGGGATTGTATATTAAAGGTTTTTCTTGGGAATAATAGCAATCGAATTTTCCTATGAAGCTTCATATACCTCGAATCCGTTCAAGATCCTCAGTTGGATTCCAAACCAATTGCTTTCGACACCCTTGAAGGGCTTCAGACTTGTTATCCTGCTCATTACGATCTTCCTGACTGTCGACTATACCCTCCTGGTGACTGACTGCGAGATCACAACCTATTTCCCCATATTTTACGAACTTACACAGGTGACTGTGGGGGTATACCATGGTACCTAGGGCGGAAGTCAGATCGCGCTTCGCAGAGTATACCCAGAGGGTGCTTCCGTGTTTGAGTTGCACTTGCACCAGTTAGTTTCTCTAGTGTCGATTGGTGTAACCATCATTCCCACTAGTTAGTTGATTTCTTGATTTATCTTTAGGAAAATTTTAGTGTGTGCTCTGTGCTCCCTAGTTTTCCATAGTGAGTTAGTCTATCATTTCTTTGGGTCTCTGACCTAAAGTGGTAGACTGCCCACTCTGTCGGTCATGAGGACTTTTCGGTCTTCCGCTTAGAAACATGGAGTTGCCTCTTTATAGGCGTTGTTTTTTATAATATTGGTTCGTCGAAGTCAGTGTGTGAGAGTTTTACGTACTTGAACGATCCTGCAAGGGAATAACCTGTGCATAATATCTTCATGGATAAAGTTCCTGATGATAACAACCAAGGAACCCCTTCGCAAGGGGATTCTTGTTCTTTTCCTTTCTTTGGAAATGTTGGTGTCCCTTTGATGGCCACTTTGTACATTCCTAGGTTAAATGTGGGACTACTGATTTGGTTGGGTACCATTCCAAATGTCCCAAATTATCTTGACGCTTCCCAGTTAAGTGCCTTATGTCATGGGCATCATGTTGATGTTCCTTCATCAACAAAGTCTTCTCCTCCTCCTTTTTCCTTCCCTGGTGAAAGTATAACTACTAGTAACCGAAAGTCTAAATGAAATAGAAAGAGGAAGAATATGAAGAAGAAATCACCAAACTATGTGAGTCATGTTGGAGATAGGTCGTCAACCTGTGCAAGTCATGTTGAACACCACCACCTAGCCTCTGCAAGTCATGATGGGGATAAAAAACCAACCTCTGTGAGTCATGTTAGAGATAGATCATCAAGCTATGCAAGTCATGTTGAATACCAACACCCAACCTCTGCAAGTCATGCTGGGGAAAAAATTCCAGTCACTACTAGTCATACTGGTAATAGGTTTGTAGCCTCTGTGAGTCATGTTATCGACCAATCACCAACCTCTATTAGTCATGTTTGGGACAAACAACTAACCACTACTAGTCATGCTCGGGGCATTGATTCTATTGAGAAACCTAGACGGATAGGACGTAAGCCTAAGTTCCCTTGTAATATTTGCAAGGGAGATCACCTTACTCATGTATGCCATGGCCTACCAGAGGTACAAAGATTATGGTCCCTATCTACAAGATCTTCTAATTCTGAGTCTTTTGAGGTTTCCTCAAAGTCTATTCAACCTTTGGTTGATGAAGTGGTCCTGCAGATGCAATCTTCGATTGATCCCACTCCTATTTTGGGGGGTGAGGTACCTATAGACCATGTAGTCTCGTAGCCTATTCAACTCGTGGTTGAGGAAGTGGTCACAACGATGTAATATTTGGTTGATCCCACTCTTCTCTTGGAGAGTTTTGCATCTAAAAGTGGTCACATCGATGCAATCTTCGTCTGATCCCTCTCTTCTCTCGGGGAGTGATGTGTCTACCAACTATGTTTTTAGCATTTCCAGTTCAGTACTTTCATAACAAGGGGGAATTCCACTCAATTCGAGCACCCCCCTAAGTCTTAGGATGGTTTCCTTTGATTGGAATGACCTTGTTGAGCCTTGTCTTCCTTCTTATGCACCCTTTCAAATAAGGGTTGTGTTTAATTCAAATAACATTTACCGATGTATTGTAGATGAAGGATCCTCTACAAGTATTTTATCCCCCTCGACTTGGCAAGATTTGGGTTCTCCCGAGCTTGCGTTTGCATCGCATGAGCTGTTGGATTTTGACATACGTCCTAGTGAATATTTGGGGATTCTTCCTTAGTTTCCTATCTCATTAGGTGGGAAGACTGTCATTGTCAATGTTATAGTGGTGCAAGGCCCGTTAGATTTCAATATGCTTCTCGGGCATGATTATGTATATGCTATGAATGTCATGGTGTCTACGCTCTTCCGAGTGATGAATTTCCCTCACAATGGAAGCATTGTCACTATCGACCATCTGGCATATGATAATCACCATCCTAATTCGACGTTAGTTCAGACTGCTCCTTTATATTTTCCTAGTGTTTGCTAAGACTCTACCTCGCCACGGGTTAATTATGTGGCATCTTATTCTTGATGTTCAATTGCTTTTGAGCAGAAAACTGTGCAATCATGTTTTCCTTCTCGAGACTTGGTCTCAAAAAATGATCCATTGGTTTATCTAATGGGGGCATGGGAGCCCTTCCTTCCCCCTCTTGGTCCAAGTGATCTTGAGTGTCCTTTTGAGTATGATCTCACTGTTTGTAGATCCTCAATCCCTTGTGCTTGTGATTCTTTGATGATAGACTCTGCCAGTCCTGGCCAGAACCTCCATCATCATATGGAATATGGTTAGTTTACCTCACCCTTTGGGAGTGTTGAGCCTCCTCATTCATGTAATTTCTCAGATTTTGAATTTCCTTCGGATGAGGTTATCCTTGAAGCCATGACTACGGTTTCGATACTGTGGGAAGACTTACACCGTCTTTTTTGTTTTCTTCACTTTTCAAAGACTTTTGAGGTTGACTATCGAAGAGTCTCTTGGTCAGAGCCTAGCAATGAGCTCTACATGAACTACTACCATGCATGAGCCATGCGACTGTGCGGTGCCTTGTACATATTGTATAGTCTAGTTTTTTTGTTTTCAAGTTTTGTATTCAATAGAACCTCTAATTTTTTGAAGTTCCTATCTATATTGGATTTATTGACTTCTGGATGAGTGTTATTGGCCTTATATACATCTTGGAGACATTTTTCTTTGACATTTTGTTCATCGTATCGATCTCTTCTGACAGGTATTGACCTCGAAACTGGTATATAGGTTAGGTTTTTCCCTACTTTCATTTTTTCATTATCCTTTTCCTAGTTCATTTGTCCTTAGGATCGACCCCACTAAAGTGTGACACATAACCTTCTTAGCTAATTTAGACATGTCATAATTAGGTGGTAGATCCTACCTTTACATGGATTCCCTAGGTAAATCCTTTGTTGCAGTTTGGCATCCATGTTGTCAGTTTTGACTATATGCTTGGGAGTCCTTGTTAGTCCCATCATGATTACATATTGAAGCCTCATTCTTTTATTAATCATCATTCTTGGCCTTACCCTCGAGACTCCCTAATGAGCACGCTTTGTTTTCTTTCAATCCCGCTTTGAAATTTTAAAGCAACATCCAACGAGACTGTATTTATTCTTTTCGATCTCATCTAGATTAACTAAGAAAAGTAGCCCCCTGGAGTCTTCTTTAATCCTTTTTCATACTCTCTAAAAATGAAAATATTGTCGAGGGATCTTGTTGCCCTTCACGCTCACCAAAATCAAATTTGAAGGCACATCTATCCGGCAGTAGTTTACCCCTTTTCGGTCCAGATGGTTAATTTTATGAATAAAGGTATTGATGCAGGAGCATCACCAGATCATCAAGAGAGCCAGTGCGGAAAGCAGAGGACAGCTGGACAAGCATCACCAATTTTGAAAATGATTTGAGATTGTTGCGCGATCTTAAATGATTCATTTAAGAGACGGTGCACTTGTATATTGTAATGGACCTTGAGCGGATAGCTCACGTCCTTAGGTAGATGAGGCATTTAAGATAGTTAATGTAAAGTAGATAGAATATTTAATTCTAGATTTGATAGCTTTAGAGATCGAGAGGGAAACGGGATATAGACACCCTCCTTTGTACATTGTATTAGTATTATTGAAGCAAAAGAGAAGAGCAGACAGAGAAGTGTATGAGAAACATCCATGTACAGACATTGAATTAATAGAAAAGCTTTGATTCAATTCCATGGTTGTGTTATTCTCTGTGTATTGATGATATTATGCTCATGAATGTTTGCTTCTTGTCATACATTTTCTTTTATATGCCGTGTATGTGATTTCATGGTTGAATTGAAGTCTGTGAGAACAAGGGGTCAGTTTCAATTGTTTCTCTATCTTGAACCAGAGAATTCCTGCAAGGAGTGCAGTCGAATCGTCCGCAAGGAGTGCGTTGACAGAAGGGTTAAGATAGAGTTAACTTTTGTTCTAAGTTCTCAGAAGTACAGATTGGGCACCAAAGCCGTGCAAGGTGTGCGCAGGCTGGACGAAGACTCAGAGTTGCGATTCTGAGCAAAGGGATTGAAATATTTCCACTGCAGGAGTGCGCATGATCGAAAACTTCAACACTTAGTCGTGTTTGAAGATTTGCTGCAAGGAGTGCGCGCAAGGAGTTTCTAGAAGGGACTCGAAAGTTGTGAGAGAAGCTCAGGAGGGATAGGCCTTCAAAGTTTGTTGAAGGGCAGCGAAGAGAAGTTGCGCGAGCAGGGTGAATGGAAGAGTCACAGGTTGGCGAACCCGTCTCATGGAGAGACACTTCTCGTTCGTGGATTGCGCAAGAAGAGGAGTGGACGGTCGGTATTATCCGTGGAGAATCAGAAAGTTTCGGTGAATCATTGGATCTCTCAAAGTTGTAGGAAGTCTACAGTGCAGGAGCGGAAGAAGGTTCGATGCTCGGGAGAGCAGGAGCCGTCGATCGGGATTATGAGGAACATTGGTTCTACTCGTGGATCAACATATCGGGAGTTCGTGAGGTGAGACTCCAAATCTGTGCAACGGAAGTCACGACATAGTGAGTTGCAATATCCCGACAGCCACGTAAGCAGTGTGGGCCACAGGAGATAGTGGAAGACAGGTGGCGTAAACTATCGGAGGTTCGACGTCTCGGGCATCGGGAGTCGACGAGGGAATTATTCGACCTCGCAAGTAGCGAAGTCGTGAGGCAACGGCATTGCGAGTATCGACGCCTCAGGCCTCGGGAGTCGAGGTAGGAATCATTTGATCTCACGAGTGGCGAAGTCGCGAGGGAGCGAGGTCGCGAGTCTCGGCTCTTTGGCGTCTCGTGTATCGAAGTTGGGAAAGCTGAGCGCTTGGTGTCGCGAGTAGCGAGATCACGATAGAGAGAAGTTCCGATAAGGGCAGAACGAAGTCAACGTTGACTGGTGCATCGGGTCTCGGGGATTTTAGAGCCCAGAGATAGACCGTGAGCTTGCGAAGCCACGAGTTTCGATTTTCTCGACAAGTGAACAAAGGGAAAGTCGCGTGAAGGAACTGTGGGTGTAGATCTTCCGATAGGGAGATAAAAGAGCATTGACGCTCTTCAGGCCGAGAGGAAAGAAGATCCTGTGAGCGGGCAAGAGGAGTTGTCGGGGGAGGGCAGCTGATTGCTTGTGTTAGAGTGGTATTAGAGCGGGAATATCTTTGCTTTCTGTAGCAGAGAAAGAGAATTCGTCATGCCACCTAGAAGAGAGAGGCAGTCACCTGATCCAAAGGACAAGGAAGTGAGGAGAAGAGGTAGGCCGACAAGAGATCCAGAAATGGAGCAGCAGATGAGAGATCTCCGAGCGAGACTTGAGGAGATGGAGATAACACAAAGACACGGAGTTGGTGCAGGGGATCTTAGTGATTCTAAAGTTGAAGAAGAAGTTGGACATGAAGAAGAGGTCACAGCAGAAGATGCATCAACCGAGCGGTTGATCAAAGCCATTTCCAGGCTGGGTGTGAAGGCGAAAATGGACATTCCAGTCTATCAGGGAAATCTGGATGCAGAGGAGCTACTAGATTGGATTAGAGCTCTTGACACATACTTCGATTATGAAGATGTGGAAGAAGATAAGAAAGTCAAGCATGCAGTTACGCACTTGAAGGGACATGCAACATTGTGGTGGGATGAGCTACAAGCTGACAGACGTTGTAAAGGCAAGCAGAAGATTAAAAGTTGGGATCGAATGATCGCGAAGATGAAGGAAAAGTTCATCCCGAGAGATTACCAAATTACACTGTTCAGGCGAATGCAGAACCTGAGACAGAAATTGATGAAAGTCAAGGAATATACTGAAGAATTCTATCGACTGAATATCAGAGAAGGTCATTAGGAGAGCAATGATGAGAAAGTAGCTAGGTATCTGAATGGTCTGAGATATGACATTCAGGATGAATTAAGCATGCTAACCATCCGAACGATGGAAGATGCTTACCAATTGGCTCTGAAAGTTGAGGAGAAGCTGAGCCGAAAGCAAGGACAGTGAGGGTGAGGCAGAAGCCAACCCAGAGGCAAAGCAGTTGCCTAGGATAAATTTCAGAAGCCCAAGAAGGAATGGAAGAAACCTCAGGGTAAAGTTGAAAGAGGTGGAACCTCATAGCAGAGATAGCCATATGTTGAGCAGAGAGGGCAACAAAATGATCAGCGAGGAGATTATGATGATGCAAACACTCTTCCTTGTACTAGAGGTCGAGGCAGAGGAAGAGGAGGAGTTATCACATGATTCACATGTGGGAAGAATGGGCACAAGTCATATGAGTGTCCAGAGAAAAAGAAGGATACAGGGGAAGCTCACATCACAGAAGCCTAGAGGCGTGATGCTGAGACCGAAGATGCAGAAGGCAGAAGATCGCTTGGAATGCATAAAGTCCTTTTAACACCTGAGAAGGAGATGGAAGGCTCAGTTAAAAGGACCAGACTGTTCAGAACAGCTTGCAAGACCAAGGATAGGGTATGCAAGGTGATAGTTGACAGTGGTAGCACGGACAATCTCGTTTTGACCGAGATGGTGGAGAAAATGGAGCTGGAAACGACTGATCATCCCAGTCCATACAAAGTTTCGTGGCTACAAAAAGGACACCAGGTAATTGTTACTAAACAATGCTTGGTTGAATTCAAGATAGGTGGGTATAATGATAAGATCTTGTGTGATGTTATTCCCATGGACGTATGTCATTTATTGCTGGGTAGACCATGGCAATATGACAGAAATGTGATTCATGATGGGAGAATGAATACATATACTCTGGAGAAGAATGGGAGAACCCATATGTTGCTTCCGATAAAGGATAAGGAGGTAAAGCCGAAAGTGAGCAATACAATACTTCTCATGAGTGGGAAGGAGCTTCTTTCAGAAATGGAGAAGAAAGAAGACCCAAAATTCTTTGTTGTCAGAAAACCGAGGATTGTTCTGACTAGCACAAGAGTGGATGATTTACCAGATGAAGTTTAGGAACTGCTGGAAGAGTCCGCTGACATCATAGTGGATGAATTACCTCATTCGTTGCCACCAATGAGAAGTGTGAGTCATCACATAGACCTTATACCAGGAGCTAGTTTGCCGAATAAAGATGCGTACAGGTTGACGCCGCAAAAAAATGAGGAGTTCAAGAAGCAGGTCCAGGATTTGATGGACAAAGGATTGGTTAGAGAAAGTTTGAGTCCATGTGCTGTTCCAATAGTACTCAGTTCGAAGAAAGACGGAGGCTGGAGGATGTGTACTAACTCAAGAGCGATCAACAAGATAACCATCAGGTACAGGTTTCCATTGCCAAGGATGGATGATCTGATGGATTGCCTGAGTGGGGCAAATTACTTTTCAAAGATAGATTTGAAAAGTGGATATCATCAGATTCGCATGAGAGAAGGCGATGAGTGGAAGACAACCTTCAGGACAAATGAAGGATTGTATGAATGGCTAGTCATGCCGTTTGGTTTGACAAATGCACCAAGTACTTTTATGAGGTTGATGAATGAAGTCCTGAGGGAATTCATCGGAAAGTTTGTCATTGTTTATTTGGACGACATACTGATTTACAACAAATCAGAGGCTGAACATTTGAATCATTTGGCCATTTTGATGAGAAAGCTACATCAGGAGAAGCTGTTGATTAATATGAAGAAGTCCTCATTTATGAAGACACAGCTCATTTATTTGGGTTTTGTTATTTCGGCGAATGAGTTGGGATGGATCCGGAGAAGGTGGAAGTGATTAAGAATTGCCCATCACCGAGAAATATTTTTGAGGTGAGGAGTTTCCATGGTTTGGTTAGTTTCTATAGAAAATTCATCAGGAATTTCAGTGGAATTAGCACAACGATGATGGACACAGTGAAGAAGCGGCATAAGTTTTTTCATTGGACAACAAAGGCTGAGAAGAGCTTCAATCTGTTGAAGCAAAAGATCACAGAGCAACCAATTCTGGTGTTGCCAGATTTTCAAAAGACATTTCAAGTGAGATGTGATGCTAGTGTGTATGCCATAGGAGCGGTCTTGAGTCAGGATGACAAACTAGTTGCATATTTCAGTGAGAAGCTAGATGACGCAAAACTGAAATACTCCACGTATGATACGTAATTTTATGCTATCATACAGGCGCTGAAGAAGTGGAGGCATTACTTGATCCCAAGAGAATTTGTATTGTATAGTGATAATCATGCATTACAGTTTGTGACTCAACAAGAGAAGTTGAATCAGAAATATGCAAAATGGGTAGAGTATATGCAGAATTTTACATTTGTGATAAAGCATATTTCAGGTACTGCTAACAAAGTGGCTGATGCTTTGAGCAGGAAATGTTTGTTGTTGCAGGAGTTTTGAGTCGAAACATTCGGTTTTGAAAATCTTAGGGACATGTACGTAGGAGATGCAGATTTTGGAGAAGCATATGAAGCAGCTGAGAATCCAGTTCTTAGAGATAAAAGTCCTTGGATAGATTATATAATCCAAGAAGGATTGCTGTTCAGAGGCAATCAATTGTGTATTCTGAAATGCTCCATGAGGGAGAACCTTTTGAAGGAGAAGCATAGCGGAGGTTTGGCGGGGCACTTTGGCCATGACAAAACATTCACGAAGCTGAATGAATCATATTTTTGGCCAAGGATGCATGCGGATGTTAAGAGGTTTGTTGACAGATGTTGGATTTGTCAGCATTCAAAAGGAAGGAAGCAGAATGCAGGTTTTTATCAGCCATTACCCATACCGGAGAGGTCGTGGGAGGTGATAAGCATGGATTTTGTATTGGGTTTGCCGAGGACGCAAAGAGGTGTTGATTCCATCTTTGTGGTAGTGGACAGATTTTCAAAGATGGCACATTTCATTCCATTCCAGAAGACCAGCGATGTGATGCACATCACAAATTTATTTTTCAAAGAGATCATTAGACTTCATGGATTGCCGAAAAGTATTGTTTCAGACAAAGACACTAAATTCATAGGGCATTTTTGGAGGACGCTATGGAAGAAGATAGGAACTAATATGGCGTTTAGTTCTGCTTATCGTCCTCATACGGATGGACAAATAGAATTGGTCAACATGAGTCTGGGAGACTTGCTAAGAAGCCTGGTGACGGAGCACCACAACAGTTGGGATAATGTGTTGCCACAGGCCGAGTTTGCATATAATGATTTGGTGAATCAGAGTACAGGAAGAAGTCCATTTCAGGTTGTATATGGGATGCAGCCAAGAAGAGTTTCTGAATTGCAGTATTCAGAACAGACTACGACTAGCAGCGCTAGTGTAGAAGAATTCGCTGAGGCGATGCAGGAACTTCATAGTCAGGTGAAGCAGCGACTGATGAAATCAAGTCAGGAGTACAAGCGCAGAGCAGACCAGCATCGGAGACAACTTCAATTTGAAGTTGGTGATCTAGTTCTGGCACATCTGAGGAAAGAGAGGGTCCCGAGGGGAACATACAACAAATTGAAAATGAAGAAAATCGGGCCATGCAGAGTCCTGAGAAAATTCGAAGAGAATGCTTATGAGATTGAGTTTCCGGATGGCATCGGAATATCTCCGATATTCAATATCGCAGACTTATACCCATACAAGGCTGGAGAGGCAGAGACTGGAACTGAAGAGCCAGTAATCTAGTGGATGAAACAATTACTAGTAGTAGAGAAGCCGCAGATGGAATGCATACTGGACAAGTGAGTGGGTAAGAAGACCAAGCAAAAGTAGTATTTTGAGTATCTGGTCAAGTGGAAGAATCACCCAGTGGAGGATGCTAGCTGGGAAACTGAAGCGATGATATAGAAGCATGGGCAGACCGTGCAGGAGCTCATGGACAGGAGCCCATGAAATTTTTCAATCCGAGGAGTATGATGCAGGAGCATCACCAGATCATCAAGAGAGCCAGCACAGAGAGCAGAGGACAACTGGACAAGCAACACCAATTTTGAAAATGCTTTGAGATTGTTGCGTGATATTAAATGATTCATTTAAGAGACAACGCACTTGTATATTGTAATGGACCTTGAGCGGATAGCTCACGTCCTTAGGTAGATGAGGCATTTAATATAGTTAATGTAAAGTAGATAGAATATTTAATTCTAGATTTGATAGCTTTAGAGTTTGAGAGGGAAACGGGATATAGACACCCTCCTTTGTACATTGTATTAGTATTATTGAAGCAGAAGAGAAGAGAAGACAGAGATGTGTATGAGGAACATCCATGTACAGACATTGAATTAATAGAAAAGCTTTGATTCAATTCCATGGTTGTGTTATTCTCTGTGTATTGATGATATTATGATCATGAATGTTTGCTTCTTGTCATACATTTTCTTTTATATGCTGTGTATGTGATTTCATGGTTGAATTGAAGTTTGTGAGAACAAGGGGTTAGTTTCAATTGTTTCTCTATCTTGAACCAGAGAATTCCTACAAGGAGTGCAGTCGAATCGTCCGTAAGGAGTGCATTGACAGAAGGGTTCAGATAGAGGTAACTTTTGTTCTAAGTTCTTAGAAGTGCATATTGGGCACCGGAGTTGTGCAAGGTGTGCGCAGGCTGGACGAAGACTCAGAGTTGCGATTCTGAGCAAAGGGATTGAAAGATTTCCGCTGTAGGAGTGCGCAGGATCGAAAGCTTCAACACTTAGTCGTGTTTGAAGATTTGCCGCAAGGAGTGCACGCAAGGAGTTTCTGGAAGGGACTCGAAAGTTGTGAGAAAAGCTCAGGAGGGATAGGCCTTCAATTTTTTTTGAAGGGCAGCAGAGAGAAGTTGCGCGAGCAGGGTGAATGGAAGAGTCACAGGTTGGCGAACCCGTCTCATGGAGAGACACTTCTCATTCGTGGATTGCGTAAGAAGAGGAGTGGACGGTCGGTATTATCCGTGGAGAATCAACAAGTTTCGATGAATCGTTGGATCTCTCAGAGTTGCAAGAAGTCTACAGTGCAGGAGCGGAAGAAGGTTCGACGCTCGGGAGAGTAGGAGCCATCAATCGGGATTATGAGGAACATTGGTTCTACTCGTGGATCAACATATCGAGATTTCGTGAGGTGAGACTCAAAATCTGTGCAACGGAAGTCGCGACATAGCGAGTTGCAATATCCCAACAACCACGTAAGCAGTGTGGGCCACAGGAGATAGTGGAAGACAGGTGGCGTAAACTATCGGAGGTTCGACGTCTCGGGCATCGGGAGTCGACGAGGGAATTATTCGACCTCGCGAGTAGTGAAGTCACGAGACAGCGACATTGTGAGTATCGGTGCCTCGAGCCTCGGGAGTCGAGGTAGGAATCATTTGATCTCGCGAGTGGCGAAGTCGCGAGGGAGCGAGGTCGCAAGTCTCGGCTCTTTGGTGTCTCGTGTATCGGAGTTGGGAAAGCCGAGCGCTTGGTGTCGCGAGTGGCGAGATCGCAATAGAGAGAAGTTCTGATAAGGGCAGAACGAAGTCAGCATTGACTGGCACATTGGGTCTCGGGGATTTTAGAGCCCAGAGATAGAATGTGAGCTTGCGAAGCCGCAAGTTCCGATTTTCCCGACAAGTGAACAAAGGGAAAGTCACGCGAAGGAACTGTGGGTGCAGATCTTCCGATAGGGAGATAGAAGAGCATTGACGCTCTTCAGGCCGAGAGGAAAGAAGATCTTGTGAGAGGGCGAGAGGAGTTGTCGGGGGAGGGCAGCCGATCACTTGCGTTAGGTATGCTCTAGGAACTTCGGTTCGCTAGAAGAGTATTTTCAGGCGTAAGTTTAAACCTTTTTCGGGCCTGAGGGACTAAATCTTCGAAAAAGGAACATTCTCCTTGGTTTTGTTTATCACCTTTTTCCGGTCTTGGAGATTACTTATGAAAAAGGAACCCCTCGGAGTCCGTAGTTAAGCTCTTTTCAGGCTCCCTAAAATTGAAAAGATCGTCAAGTGACCTTGTTCCTTCACACTCGTTAAATTGTTCTGGAAGAAAATCTACTGGCATGAGTTTAACCATTTTTCCAGCGTCTAGATTATAGCGGGAAAAGGTATGCCTCGGGATATTTGTCTCGTCAGGAGACTTCTCCTCAGTTACTTTTATACTTTTTCGGGCTAAGGAGAATAAACCCAGAAAAATACTGTGAGTCCATAGTTAAGCTCTTTTCAGACTCAAAATTGAAAATATTGCCGAGTGATCTTGTCTTTGTCACACTCGTTAAAATGGTTTTGAATAGACATATTTTCGATGCAATTTTAACCCTTTTAACCCTTTTTCAAACCGACTAGACTATCTCTCTAAAAAGTACTCCGTAGAGTCTTCTTTTTGTGTTTTTTCAGACTCTCTAAACATGGAAAAAATACCAAGCTTACCTTCTCCGGGCTCATAAAAAATTACATAGAAGGGGTGTCGTTGTGTCTTGCTTAATCACATTGTGGGTCTCATCTTTGTGTATTTGGCCTAATTTTGGCTCCATGTTACTCTCAATTGAACCTTTGAAGAATTCCGTATATGCAAGCCTTGCAACACTTTTTGCCTCTGCGACCTAACACCTTGACCCATGGAGGAATTTTCCCCAAGTGTCCTTATCCTGCACATGTCACTTTTCTCTAAGCATTAGTGTGTTCCATGTGCTTGAAACTAGTTTGCTTGTCGCGACACTCATTCCTCCTTTGTAACGTAGCATTCTTTTATTCTTTTTCAAGCTCTTAAAAAATTGAAAAAGACAAAAAAATCAAATATTCCAAAAAGAGGGGACCTGAAATATACATTCTTTTTTCAGAAGCAAATATAATTTCCCTAGAAAAAGCACATCCTTTCGTTTGTTCGTCAAGAATTGGGATCTAATACGACCTTAGGAAGTTGTTCTTTCTACATAGAGTTGTGTCCTCCTCCATTTGGTTACTCTTCCAAATATATGGAGAGTTTGTGTTGCTTCCCGCATCACAAACTTATGTCAATGTCATGCTGCCTGAGTCTGATCATCTTTCGTGATTTTGTCCAAGGGAATTTTTACCCAACCCGAGTCATCCTTTCTATAGTTTGTCTCTTGAATTTCATAAGTCTTCCATCTCGAGAGTCCAATCAAGTCTAGATTCGAAATCGATGAAGTTCTCTTCTTGATCATTGAGATCCTCCTGTCTTTTCCCAACGGACTGTCGAAGACCTCAAAGTAGTGAGTTATACACTCCCATTGTACTCCTACCTGAGTTTTTAAGATCTTGAGTTTGTTGGTAGAGCTATGAAGGCCTCATCTCCAGTCGTAGGTGTCACTAGCTTCTTGAATATGCATACTATACTTGTATATATTCGACTGATTTTGAGATGTAGATCCACTTTGCATTGCTCATGGCTACACTTTATATAGTTATATGACATGGATTTGCAGTGTATTTGATTGGAAGCCCTGATTCAGTTCATCCCGAGCATGGGTATGCCCAACTCAGAGAGACAATTGTTGTTTTGCAGATGGCACCTCTCGAACTTTGGTCCCGGGCTCACTTGATTTTGGTACATTGGTGAAGATGTTGTAATGTATTTCGTCCATCAATTGCTCTGACCTCACACATTAGGGGGAATATGTTATAGCCCTAAAATTCCCTACTCATGCATACATAGGCCTACATTTGTTACACAGGTTCCTGGACAAAATCACAAAAAAACTAGCATTCTCGAATTAGTTTTCTTTAAAAAAAGGGCTCCCGGACACAAGAAATTGAAATTTATCAAATTATAGGTTCCTGGACAGCATAAATTATACATACCAAATATGTAATTTGATTAAGTAGATATATAGAGCATGTGGGTTCTGGGGCTGGCGCGCTAAAAATTGGTCTTCTGTTGTTCCATGCCCTACAAATAGCACCCAGAGTTTCGCAACATACAAATTGACAATCAGATTTGTGGACTATTTGAAATTTAAGGGCCTATGTTTGTTACATAGGTTCGTGGACAAAAGCATAAAAAAACTAACATTCCTGAATTAGTTTTCTTTAAAACAAGGGCTCTTGGACACAAGAGATTGAAATATATCAAATTATAGGTTCCTGGATAGCATAAATTATACATATCAAATATGTAATTTGATTAAGTAGATATATAGAGCATGCACGAAACCCTCATTCCGTGTTCCCGGTTTGGCGGGCTGAAAATTGGGCTTCTGTTGTTCTGTGGCCTACAAATAGCACCGAGAGTTCTGCGATATACAAACTGAGAATCAGACTTGCGAACTATTTTAATTTTTGGATCGCGGGTTCTCGGGCTAGCGGGCTGAAAACTAGCATTTCCGAATCAGTTTTCTTTAAAACAAGGGCTCCTGGACACAAGAAATTGAAATATATCAAATTATAGGTTCCTGGACAGCATAAATTATACATATCAAATATGTAATTTGATTAAGTAGATATATAGAGCATGCACGGAACCCTCATTCCGGGTTCTCGGGCTGAAAATTGGGCTTCTGTTGTTCTGTGGCCTACAAATAGCACCGAGAGTTCTGCGATATACAAATTGAGAATCGGACTTGAAAACTATTTGAATTTTGGATCGCGGGTTCTCGGGCTGGCGGGCTGAAAATTGGGCTTCTATTGTTCCATGCCCTACAAATTGACAATCAAAATTGCAGACTATTTGAAATTTAACGGCCTACGTCGGTTTCATAGGTTGGTGGACAAAAGCACAAAAAAACTAGCATTTAGCCAGTTTTTGGATTGCGGGTTCTCAGACTCGCGGGCTAAAAATTGGGCTTCTGTTGTTTCGTGCCCTATAAATAGCACCCAGAGTTCCGCTATATACAAATAGACAATCGAACTGGCAGAGTATTTGAATTTTAAGGACCTACTTCTGTTACATAGGTTCGTGGACAAAAGCACAAAAAAACTAGCATTTCTGAATTAGTTTTCTTTAAAACAAGGGCTCATGGACACAAGAAATTGAAATTTATCAAATTATAGGTTCCTGGACAACATAAATTATACATATCGAATATGTAAATTGATTAACTAGATATATAGTGCATGGAACCCTTATTCCATACTTAGCCAGTTTTTGGATCGAGGGTTCTTGGGCTGGGGACCTAAAAATTGGGCCTTTGTTGTTTTGTGTCCTACAAATAGTACCGACAGTTCCGTGGTAAACAAATTGACAATCAAACTTGTGGATTATTTGAATTTTAAGGGGCTCGTGTCCAAAAAATTTAGCATTCGCGAATTAGTTATCTTTACATACGTTTTACATACACTGGTGGACAAAAGCACAAAATAATATTACCAATGTCTGTTACATAGGGTGGTGGACAAAAGGACCAAAAAAATAGCATTCCCGAATTAGTTTTCTTTAAAACAGGGGTTCCTGGACAGAAGAAATTTAAATTTATCAAATCATAGGTTCCTGGACAGCATAAATGATACATACGAAAAATGTAATTTTATAAAGTAAATATTTACTTTTATACATACTAAATATGTACTTTTATAAAGTATGGGGATGAGATTTTATAGAGCATGCATGGAGCCCTCATTCCATACTTGCACGGAGCTCTCATTCCATACTTGGGCAGTTTTTGGATCGTCGGTTCTCGGGTTGGTGGGCTGAAAATTGGGCCTTTGTTGTTCCATGGCCTACGAAGAGCATCCAGAGTTCCGTGATATACAAATTGACAAGCGGACTTGCAGACTATTTTAATTTGAAGGGCCTTTGTGGCAAGCAGTATGGACAGGTGGTAAAGATGCAAGAAATGACATACTCTTTATACGTGTGAGTAGCAAAAAAGTAGTGTAACACAATTTTATGACATTTATATAAAAAAATAATAAAACGTGTAACATATTCCTGGAAATTTAAAGAAACATATATATATATATATGTGTGTGTGTGTGTGTGTGTGTGTGTGAAATATGATATCTCAAATTTGAGTGAGTGATTTATCTCATACTTAATTTTGAAAATGACCAGGCAGGATAAAATATGCATAAGAAAAAAAGAGAATTGAAATAAAATAAATAGAATGTCATCACATTCAGCATAGCTGAAGATAAAAATCTAGGAAAACATAAATATATAAGGAGACACCATAATGTCTTCACATTCAACATAGCTGAAGATAAAAATCTAGGAACACATAAATATATAAGGAGACAAAAGAATAGTTTTATTTGGAATATATGAAAAAAAGAATAGTTTGTTACATATTGCTGGAAATGTAAATGTGTTTGTCATATAGACTGGAATTGGGGCTCCCGCAGACCATAAGAGAAATATGTACAAGAAATAGGACTATGGAAAGAAGAAGTTGGACACGGTAGAGTGTAATAACTGAAAAGTAGAAATGGGAAGATCTTAGTTTTTGGCTATAGATTCCTACTCAGAAAAGGTGGAATAACTGGATTGATAAAGAAAGGACTATCAATATACACTTACAGGCATGGTACATAAAAGTAATTTTGGTATTTGCTTGCTGATGCCTTCTCCTGTTGGTTTGTGTTGCCGACCCACTTGAATAACTGGATTGATAAACAAATGATTTATGCGTTTTCCTGTTGGATTTCGTCGGTGACCCACTTCAAGTTCTCTTCAATATAGCTTCTCAAGGGGGCGACGTTGATGTCATTCCGGATTTTAATGCTGAAAAGTTCATTTTCTAATTCACTTAGATCAATAGAAAGATTACATAGAACCTGGTGAATGTCTCCATTCTATACCGAATACCAGACTAGCCAGTTGTCCACCTCCTCTTCATGATATTCAAGAATCCTGTAAAAAATTTCTAAAGACAAGGCCTTAAATTATCAACTTGTTTATCGAAAGCTTGCTTGGTTAACGCCAGTGAGTTGACGATTAAGTTGGGGTCCTAGAAGTCGTTTGTCCTTCCTGCTAACTCTATTTTGGTGAGCTTTGTGAATAATGTTTCTTTCTTTGATATTGCTTGCTCACATGATTGGACGATGAGATACAGGTTCTTCACCTTTTCTTTCCAGCATGCTTCTATTTGAGTGAGTCATTTTTTGGACAGGAGATCATGTTGTCTTCTTGTCGTGTCTGGAATGTTGTTGACATGAAAGGAAAAAGGGATGACTGTGTGAAAATAGAAAGTTTCTTCATTTTTTAAATCCGTCTGTAGAAGTTGGAGCAAGTTATGCACCCTGCTCCCCAAGGAGTCTATCTTCTGTGATGTTTCCCAGGCCTTAGTAATCAGTTCCATTCTTTTGTTGATATTTTTTCCACATATCCTCTACAGGATGCGAGGAAGTTGGAGGAGCCTTTTAGATTTGCTGTAGGGGTGCAGGTAGTCGCAGGCATGGCTATTTCCAAAGGACTGCCAAGCAATGGCATAGGAAACAAAGCTTCCTCTAATTCCTTAATCTGGTTCTTTAGTCTGGCATTCTCGGCCTCAATGAATCCAACAGAATCATGAAGAGCATCTCCGGTTGCCAGGTGAAGTTGAGATATTTTGGACGCCTGCATATTGGCAAGGTCAAGTTCTGAACGATGTTTTCTTCTCTTATTTTTTACATCTCGTTTTTCAATGATTAATTTTTTTTATTCGCTTTCAAAAACAACACTCTGGAATACGAAGGATTCATCTTCATCAAAAAATTTGGTATCAACCATATCCATTGGGTAGGCATGGTCAATTGTGTCTTTGGGCTGATCAAGGTTACAAAATATGCTATCCAGATTAGTGTCAAGATCCATGTTTTCACTCTAAATTTCGGGTTGCTCCGCCTCCCCTACAGTTCTTTTCCCCCTCTTCTGCATGGGAAGCTTGTGAGGAATATGTTCGATATGTCTCTACAAAATTGTTGTGGAGTTGCTGCCAGTAGTTAATGAAAACGTTGGTTTGCTTCAGACGCTGCTTGAAATGAAGAAATGGAGGGGAGAATATAACCCCCCGGAAGTGTTGGTTCAATGCGTACGAATAGAAAATCTCCTCAATAATGACAATATCTATGCGTGATGTATGGTGACCTGTTAGAGGTAAAGCTTAATTATTGCATACTTAGAAGTGCCAAGGTGGTAGTTACGGCGAAAAACATTTAAGGATCGAAGGTTTCGTGAAGGAACCAAGATGACGACGTGCGAATGACATTCCATGGTATTTGAAATTAAGACTGGGAAGGGATAACAAAAGCCTCCACAAATATTGCATTAATGGCATAAATTCTCGAGCCTTGCACGCATCAATGACAGCTCAGACGGTGCCTACACGATGACCTGTTAGCATTAAAGATTT
>ML776994.1:666696-694533 GCA_009831015.1 Picea engelmannii
TTGAGTGACCTTACCTTCATGACAATAAGTTGTTAATATTCTATGGAATGGGGTGGAAACATCACCCCTCTTTTTTTTTAATGAATCTAGGGTTAAAGTTGACCTCTTTATTAGCTATTGAATAGGCCTTATGATTATGTTCTATAAGAACCTAATAAAATGAATCCTTATGAAAAGTACCAATATCCTTTTGGACTCAAGCCATGATCAAAACAATTTTTCTATCTAAGTAGATTTTTTCGAAACCATTAGGTTGATTATTGTGCTTGAGTCTCCAATGAAAATCAAAGAAGATCGACTAACTTCTTCTGCTAGAATGATACCCTGGTAGAGAGCACATGCCTCTACTTGATTGTTTGTATCCTTTATAAGACCCCAAGCATATGTTTTTCCTAGATTTCCCTCGAGATCCAAAATAATATCTTGCCCGAAACCTGCTACCCCTAAGGAATGTCAATATTGATACAAGTATGTTGAAATTGAGATATGATGTGGGCATACACATTACATTTTAAGAAAAAGTGTTTTTCATACTCCACCTTATTGTTGATGAATGCAGCTATATGAGACATTCTCTAGCTTACAAACATGTGAGATGTGGATCATTTTAGCTATGTGAGTCTTTCTCTCAGCTTACAAACCTGAGAGAAATCCCCTAACAAGGGTACATGGTTCTTGCCTGAGATAGAGCTAGGAACGTAGAAATGACCTCCTACATTAAGAGAGTGAGAAGAACTCCAGATGATTATCCAGTGGAAAAGGTGATCTGTTGAGTTAGACGTGCCTGTGGCTGAGCACAAGGTGAACGTGTGAAATCCCAAAGTGTTGGGCGCATCATCATGTGAACAGAAATGAAGATGATGTATTAGCCTCCTCTAAGTAGCAGAGTTGATGAGAAGACTCTAAATGATTCTCCTATGTGAGGCAGTAGGAAAGAAGATCTGTAGAGTGGATGTGCATGTGGATGAGCACAGGTGAACGTGTGAAGATTTGGTTCTTCTATGTAAGGCAGTGAACCAGATATATGGCATCCCTATGGATGTGCCCCTAGTGGATGAGCACTAGTGGGTGTATCAGATCCTTTGCTATATAATGTTCAAGAGTCAGACATGCATGTAACCCTAATTGTTATGTAAAGGGTACATGTCAACCCCACCTTAATGTGATTAATAATAAATGTAAAAGAGAATTAATCTGGTTAATAATAATAATAATAATAATAATAATGTGACATAGAGAGGTCGGCCCTGTTGTGCCAATAGACACTTATGTTGATAGGACAAGTCTAATATAAGTAAAGAATGATTCTCCATTGTGGAATCATATCCTTCATGTGAGTTTGGAAATTTCAGCAAGTACACTTCTTGGGTAAAGTGCACACCTCTATTGGGCTCTAGAGTTCTAGGGTTTGAAGCACCCTCTTGTGTGCTAGGGTTTATCTTGGTGGTGAAGGTATTTCTCTTGAAGAATATAGCAAAGGATTTGGTTGGGTTTCTTCCCTTGTTGAGAAGGGTTTCACGGGATACATCTTGTGTTCTTGTGCATGGTGCTTCTTCTTGTGATATTGGTTGCTGTAACATTTATGGTTATGGTTAAATGCTAAAATGGAATGAACTTCATACTTAACCTAACTTATTGAAAAATAAACATGGTATCAGAGCATAGGTCTTGAAAGAACCCATTGCACAAGCATCCACCAAGTCTCAATCCACCTTTTGTAGAACCGTACAACCCTTCTAGGGTTTCCAGAAAATCATGTACGACCTCCTTTTCAGAGGTGATTCAGCCCTTAATACTTGAACGCTAGGGATACTTTTGGCATAGAAGAGTATGACCTCTTCCAACGCATCTCCAGAAACTCTCAAAACAAAATTTCGAGAAATTTTGATATTTGGCCCTAGGGTTTCTAGGGTACCGAAATTTCCTACAGAATATTAATTCTGGGTTTCTAAAGAAACGTTTTCCTGAATCAACAAGCATCTCTATGATACTACCAAATTGATTGTTGGTAGTCATAAGTCCAATACAATCCAAGGTTGCTAAATCAACCTAATCATTAGGTTTTCAAAATCCAGTCGGCAAGTATTTGAAGAAACAAATCAAATGAAGAACATAACATTAGTAGAAGATGGGCTTGATGGAGCAATTAACTTCAGCCCTTGGAAATCAATTCTTCTAGTTACTCTTGAAGAAGATGATCTCTTCGATGTGAAAACTAAAACTCTACTAGCCACAACTACAGATATAGAGAAGAAGATAAGAAAGGAAGAAGATGTTAAAGTAAGAAAAATATTCATCTACTCAGTAAGAGATCACCTCTTGCCTTGTATTGCAAATCTGAAGACAACATATGATATCTATGAAGCTTTAAAAGGAATTTTTTTAAGTGAAAATACTCTCAGAGCTCTTACCTTAAAGAGACAACTTCAAAGTATCAAGATGATGAAGGGTGACACAGTTTCACTCTTCTTTATGAAGTTATCAGAGATTAAAGAACAGTTAGAGACCATTGGGGAAATCATGTTTGATAGAGAACTTGTCTTAACCACTCTCTAGAATCTTCCAAAATCATGGGAGCCTTTCATTCAGAGTATCAGTGGAAGAGAAGCTCTACCAACCTTTGATTGACTATGGACAAATTGCACTCAAGAAGAACTTAGACTTAGAAATAGAGGAGTGGAAGATTCTTTAGAAGAAAATCATGCTCTTGCACTTCATACAAAGAAGGGAGGAAAAATAAAAAGAAATTTCAGGAAAACATTTAAAGGTGGAAAGTCTTCATTGAATCCAGATTATCAAAGAAGAGATGTTTCGGAAATTCAGTACTTCAGATGTGACAAATATGGACACATTGCAAGAAACTGTCCAACCATGAAGAAAGGAAGACAATATGCTTCCACCGCTGACATTGATCCAGATCCACCTCAAAAGAGTGAAGAGAAGAGAGAGGAGAAATAATTCCTCTAAAAAGACATGACTACAAACTAGGTAAATCAATTGATCCCTAATTTTATAGTTGATTTTGTTTTCAAATAAATGAAGGATATTATTCCTAGTACAGGAGCTCTAAAAGACTTGGACCATTATCCCTGGTATGGGAGTCCAAACCATATTTAATTTGTTCATCATTCAAGAACAAGCAGAAACATTGTCCTTGAAGAAGAGATAGCCTTTCAAAGATCCAGAGAATCTCAAATGGAGATTGACAGTAAGACAAATACATTCTCCCCCTTTAGGAGTTTAGAGGAAGACACCTTATTTCAATTGATCCAGTTGTTCCAGTTGTCATATTCAGAGATATTGCAGTAGGGCATAAAAGGCCTACCAAGACTCACTCTGCAAAGAGGCAGAGAAACATACAAGCCTCTCAAGGCACATCCCAAAAAAGAAAAAGAGATTTCCGAGCTATCCTTCAGTCATGAGCCATTTCATTGATGATGAGCCTCCTTGTCTTAGAAAAGCAACGGGAAAATAGGTATGGAAAGATGCCATAACAAAAGAATACCAGTATGTAATAAAAGAATGATGTATAAGATATTGTTCAGAGACCAGAAGGGAAGTTTGTAATGACTTCCAAGTGGATCTATAAGATCCAACATGCAGCTGATAGAAGTGTCGAGAAATACGAAGCAAGATCTATAGCCAGAGGTTTCTCATAAACAGAGGGAGTTGTCTATGATGAGACACTTGATATAGTAATCCCAATACACTTCCATCTATACTACCATCCATGAGTTGGAAACTATATCAGATGGATGGATTCTTGATGAGTTTGGGTTTTAGCAAGAGGGTTGTTGATCCAAACCTATATTATTACAGTGCTGGTGACGAGACCTGCTTTTGATGACTTATTCATAAAGCCTTGTTGTTGGATACAAGTAAGCTTTGACTTCTGATTTTGAGATGAAGGATATGAATATGATGCACCACTTCTTGGGACAAGAAGTATGACAGAGGACCGATGAGATTTTCCTAAGTCAAGGAAAACATACAGTGGGAATATTAAAGAAGTTTAGTATGACAGAATGCAGAACCACCATGATGGATTTGAAGAAAATGAATGATGATGATTCATACGAGATTGATCCACAACTGATTGGACCATTGATGTATCTGGTTAACACCAGGCTTGATTCATGCTATGCAGTGAATGCGCTTAGTCAATCCATGAGTTAGCTGAGACAGACTCACTGGATAGTAGTAAAACATGTATTGAGATATATATGAGGCACAGTTGGATATGGCCTGAGATATGCCTCTAGTGTGAACTTGAGTTTGCAGGATATGTCGATACAGATTGAGCAGAGAGTACACTGGACCGACAGAGAACATTCAGTTGTTGTCTTACCATGAAGGTTTCCATGGTTTCCTAATGCATCGGGAAACAAAACTCTATGGACTTGAGTACCATAGAGGCAGAGTATATAGTAGTGAGTGTACGAAGCAATGTGGCTTCACAAGCTTCTGACAGATTTACTTGACCATGAGATGGATCCTATGATGATAATCAAGAGCCGTGTGTAAATCTCCTTGAGAACCCAGTGTTTCCTAATGGATCGAAACACGATGAGATGAAATATCCTTATATCAGAGATATGATGCAGAGGAAAATCGTACACATGCAGTACCTTCCTACACATGAGGATATTACAAACATCTGTACCAGACTAACTTGGTGAAAATGCCTTCCTAATTGAGAGGGAGTATTGATGACTCCTGCCAAAAACAAACATCTGTGTGAGACTTGGCATGATGAAGAATGCCTCCCTAGCTGAGAGGGAGTGCTGATGAATGAAGCTATGTGAGACATTATCCAACTTACAAACTTGTGAGATGTGGATCATTGCAGCTATGTGAGTCTTTCTCTCAGCTTACAAATCTGAGAGAAAGCCCCTAAGAAGGGTACATGGTTCCTGCCTAAGATAGAGCTGGGAACGCAGAGATGACCTCCTCCATTCAGAGAGTGAGAAGAACTCCAGATGATTATCTAGTGGGAAAGGCGATCTTTTGAGTAAGACGTGCCTGTGGTGCACAAGGTGAACGTGTGAAATCCCAAAGTGTTGGGTGCATCGTCATGTGAACAGAAATGAAGATGATGTATTATCCTCCTCTGAGCAACAGAGTTGATGAGAAGACTCCAGATGATTCTCCTGTGTGAGGCAGTGGGAAAAAAGATCTGTAGAGTGGACGTGCCTGTGGATGAGCACAGGTGAACGTGTGAAGATCTGGTTCTTCTGTGTAATGCAGTGAACTAGAGATATGACATCCATATGGATGTGCCCCTAATGGATGAGCACTAGTGGGTGTATCATATCATTTGTTATATATTGTTCAAGAGTCAGACCTGCCTGTAACCATAATTGTTATGTAAAGGGTACAGGTCGACCCCACCTTAATGTGATTAATAATAAATGTAAAAGAGAATTAATCTAGTTAATAATAATAATAATAACAATGTGACTTAGAGAGGTCGGCCTTGTTGTGACAATAGACACTTCTGTTGATAGGACAAGTCTAATATAAGTAAAGGATGATTTCCCATTGTGTAATCATATCCTTCTTGTGAGTTTGGAAATTTCAGCAAGTACACTTCTTGGGTAAAGTGCACACCTCTCTTGGGTGCTAGAGTTCTAGGGTTTGAAGCACCCTCTTGTGTGCTAGGGTTTATCTTGGTGGTGAAGGTCGTTCTCTTGAAGAATATAGCAAAGGATTTGGCTGGGTTTTCTTCCCTCGTTGAGAAGGGTTTCCCAGGATACATCTTGTGTTATTGTGCATGGTGCTTCTTCTTGTGATCTTGGTTGTTGCAACATTTATGGTTATGGTTAAATGCTAAAATGGAATGAACTTCATGCTTAACCTAACTTATTGAAAAATCAACACTTATTAGTATCCCAAAGATGACACATTATTTCATCCCATGACATTTTAGGAATTGTCCAACACCCTATTTGACTATGGAGCTCATGAGAGTTTGCACTTATTTTAGCAATGTTGATTTTCTTCTTTATGCTAGCTATAATAGAAAGTACTTTTGATCTTCTAGATTAGGGTTAATGAACTCTTTATAGTATCGTATTTTTCTCTTATCCTCTATTTTTTTATTGCACCACTTAATGACCTATTTATAGTGTCTTAATTTTCTCTTGTCCTCTAATTCTTTATCCCACCACAATTTCTCCTTAAATTTAGACGTGATAGTATTTTTAATGGTATCAATATTCTATAGATTGACGTCATCCTCTATTCTCCAATTCTTTAGCCAAGAATTAGCATATTTATGCCAACCCATCTTAATCTAGAGTGGCTTTGAATAGAGTTTGAAGCAATCTTAGGAAGCTTCTTGTCTTTCATGTTAGTTGTCTCATGCTTGTACATTGGATACCTAGTCATAGTTATACTCTAAGTGGAGTTATGGTACATTGGAATGAAAAAAAAATGCCCAAAATTCAAAATTTGGATCAATGGAACATCAAGCATTGATGGCTCATCTCACTTCTCTTGGGTTCAATTAGTCGAGAGGTCGAACTACATCTAGATACAGTCGGTCAGGAGATCAACCAACACACTATATCAGTCGATCGAGTATTTGATGTGCCTGTTGGTCGAACAATCGACCAATAATAGAATATAGTCGAGTAGTGGATCGACCAACCCAAAAATTGACTATGATTTGGATGCGTAGGAGGTCGGGTCGAGCATCCTTGTCGAGCCGACTTGACAAAGCAGATTTGGTAGAGTCAACTCTAACAACCGACGGTTACATGTGGACAAGATCTTTCATATTCTATGGAAGTTGGTTAGATCTTGAGACTATAAAAGAAAGACCCCTTAGTTCATTATCATCAAGTGGTCAATTGATATTGTGCAATAGATCATGCAAATCAAGATGTGCAACATGCATTGTGATGTTCTAATCACAATGCGTTATACTTAATTTCTCTAACGATGTCTTTAGGTCTTTAGACACCACTTGTATCCTTGAAATTTTGTTCCTCTTCGATTATTTGTAGCACTGTGTCCTTTGTTTCATGTCATGCTCCACCCCATTCTCCAACATGGTATCAAAATCGATGGTTTGAAAACCTTGTTGAGTTGGATCTATTGTGTGATTGACTCTAGGCTGGTGTTTTGTTGATTGGAACTCATAAAAATAGACCAGTCTGCCTAGATATCGAAGATGGATTCAAAGATTGATCATGTTGTTCTAAATGGATCATATTATGTGGAATGGGCACGAGATATAGAAACCCTACTGAAGAGAAAAGGATTGTGGCTATATGCGAAGGTGGGGATTCTAGATCCAACAAATGACCAGGTGAAGTTCATTGTTGATGACAAGAAGAATGAGGCTCTAGGGGTCATCATGACCTACATCTCATGAGAGATTTGATTTCATGCAGTTAGGGAAAGAATTGATCTCTCTCAATCCTCATTCCTTTTAGATGACAGAGGACTATTTGGCACAAGTCAAGGAACTCCAGTTGAAATTTGGTGAATGTAGAAAGAACTATCAGAAGAAGGATGGACACATCGAACAATTACTGATGAACTTGATAATTATCGTTCGATGTAAGGAACATGGTAAGGATTACACCTTTGAATAATTTTGTGGTCTTTCGATTACTGTTCAACATAGATTTCCTGGAGAAGGTAAGCTTGGTGGAAAACACCAGGCCCACTTTGTCAATGGAAAGAGCAAGATGGATTCCAGGAATAGAGTGCAATCTGATGCCTCTGCACAAAAACCCGCATATCATGATCGGGGACCCTAGAGACAACCACAACGAAGTCGAAAGAAGAAGACATGTCAATACTATGGAAATACCAAATGATAATTTCACCTTCCAAGTCATAACTTCTCAGGCCTTGCTGTCTCATTCTGCGCAGAATAAATGGGTAGTCAACTTTAGGTGCACCCATCACATGGCTAAAGATGCCTCTTTATTCACGAGACTGAATAAAGTTGAAGAGAGTAAAATATATGTTGATGATGATTTTGGACTGGATGTTGTTGGTTAGGGTGATTTTGCTTGTCGACATGGAAAGATTGTCGATGTCTATCATGTGCCAAATCTTAGTGCCTATTTGTTGTTTTTCTCTCAGTGGACCCAGACAGGTAAGATTATGGAATTTTGGCTAGATTAGATCTATGTTTGTGATTTAAAGAAACGAAATTCGATTGTTGTTGGTAGGATTCTCAACCAAATGGACAATTTGTACAAGTTTTTTGACTCAACTCGAACTGAAAACGAACCGACTACACTTGTTTCTCACATCAACGAGTGAAGTCGAATTTGGCATGAGCGACTCGGACATCTGAATTTCCAATTTCTACAGACATTGACAAATAAGAACATGGTTGTTGGTTTATTGAAGACATTTCCCCCTGAAGGAGTTTGTAAGGGTTGTGTGCTTGGGAAACATCATTAGGAACCAGTTGACTCTGGAAAATCATGGCGAGCACAAAACCTATTAGAGCTAGTTCATAGTGATGTCTGTTGTATCAATCTACCTTCTAGCAGGTGCAAGGTACAATTTGACTTTCATTGACGATTTCTCTCACTTCACATGGGTAATGTTTTTTGAAAAATAAGAACCTTGTATTTGAGAAGTTCAAGGAGTTTCGTGCCTTTGCTAAAAACTAATGTGGTTGACCCATCAAATTCCTAAGATCAAAAAATGGTGGTGAGTATGTCAATCGACCTTTTGAAGAACACCTACTTCGATCTTGTATTGACTGACAACAATCAATGCCTCACACACCTCAACAGAATGTCATTACAGAACGAAAGAATCATATATTAGTCGAAATGGCTAGATGTCTTTTGTAAGCTAAAGACCTGCCTCCTCACTTCTGGGTTGAAGTGGTATATTGTGCAAATTATCTATTGTGGATAACATCTTGCATCCAAAACTTCAGTTATTTACAATTCGACCCCAGACTCCTCCAACTCGCAAGCTTGACTCTTTATCGAAGTCACAAATTGTATATCCATCTATATTCTGACTGAGTGCTTTCGTTTCCTTAGCCAATTTTATATCTTGACATCATGAGTCTGACCGAGCGCTTTCGTTTCCTTAGCCAATTTTAGAAAGTCCTCCTGTCAATTTGTATATCCCGAAACTCTGGGTGCTATTTGTAGGACACAGAGCAATAGAGGCCCATTTTTGAGCCCGCCAGCCCGAGAACCCGCAAACCAAAAAGTGGCCAAGAATGGAATGCGAGATCCATACATGCTCTATAAAATCTTATGTCCATACTTTATAATTTCTAGGTGCGGAAGTTGGCGGATTCACATCTTCATATTTCACTTACTTTTATATCACCAGCCCAACCGACCGCTTCCCCGTTTCATATTGTACAAACTTTTTTGTCTAATTAAATTGTACAATATCAATATTTAATATTAATAATTTAGTATTGAAAATAATGTTTTTAGATAATGTTACATAGTTGATAGGGATCACCATCCGTAAACAATCAAAATTCTGAGCCCTCTAGCCTTGGATTCCATCTATCAATTTGTATATCGCAGAACTCCGAGTGTTGTTTGGAGGACACAGAATAATATAAGTGCAATGTTGAGCCAACCTGCCTGAAAGTCCATTTGTCAATTTGTATATCGTGGAATTATGGGTGCTATTTGTAAGGCACAGAACAATAGAGGCCCAATTTTGAGCCCACCAGCCCGAGAACCCGCAATCCAAAAAGTGTACATGCTCTATAAAATCTCAGCCAGCCCGCAAGTCTGCCTGTCAATTTGTATATCATGGAACTTTGGGTGCTATTTGTAGGACACAGAACAATAGAGGCCCAATTTTGAGCCCTTCATCCCCAGAACTCGCAATCTAAAAAGTGTACATTCTCTATAAAATATCAGCTAGCCCGCAAGTCTAACTGTTAATTTCTATATCGCGGAAATCTGGGTGCTATTTGTAGGACACAGGGCAATAGAGGCCCATTTTTTAGCCCAAGAACCCGCGATCCAAAAAGTGGCCAAGTATGGAATGCGTGATCCGTACATGTTCTATAAAATCTCATGTCCATACTTTATAAAGGTACATATTTAGTATGTATTGCTCATTTTTCAAAAAATTTCTAGGTGCGGAAGTTGGCAGATTCACGTCTTCATATTTCACTTACTTTTATATCACCAGCCCAACCGACCGCTTCCATGTTTCATATTGTACAAACCTTTTTGTCCAATTAAATTGTACAATATCAATATTTAATATTAATAATTTAGTATTGAAAATAATTTTTTTAGATAATGTTAGATAGTTGATGGGGATCACCATCTGTAAACAATCTCAATCCTTGGCCCGCTAGCCCTAGAGTCCATTTGTCAATTTGTATCTCGCAGAACTCCGAGTGTTGTTTGGAGGACATGAAACAATAGAAGTGCAATGTTGAGCCAACCATCCCACAAGTCTGCTTGTCAATTTGTATATCGTGGAATTATGGGTGCTATTTGTAAGGAACAAAACAATAGAGGCCCAATTTTGAGCATGCCAGCTCGAGAACCGTGATCCAAAAAGTGTACATGCTCTATAAAATCTCATCCAGCCCGCAAATCCGCCTGTCAATTTGTATATCGCGGAGCTCTAGGTGCTATTTATAGGACACGGAGCAATAGACATCCATTTTGACCAACCGCTTCCCCATTTCATATTGTACAAACTTTTTTTTCTAGTTAAATTGTACAATATCAAAATTTAATATTAATAATTTAGTATTGAAAATAATGTTTTTTAGATAATGTTAGATAGTTGATAGGGATCACCATCCGTAAACAATCAATCCTGGGCCTGCTAGCCCTAGATCCCGTCTGTGAATTTGTATATCGTGGAACTCTGAGTGTTGTTTGGAGGACACAGAACAATAGAAGTGCAATGTTGAGCCATCCATCCCGCAACTCCGCTTGTCAATTTGTATATCGCAGAATTATGGGTGCTATTTGTAAGGCATGGAACAATAGAAGCCCAATTTTGAGCCCAACAACCCGCGATCTAAAAAGTGTACCTAGGGTGCACTTCCATTGTTCTGTCACCTCCAAAGAGAACCCACACTTCCGCGATATACAAATTTACAACTGGACTGTCACATCATACCCTCTTCCCCGTTACACAATTTGCACTCAAAAGTTTTGAGAGCTACAATTTGATCGTCGGGTCCTCACGTCTCCTATGAAACTATTGTCACCCCATTTTTGAAGCCCGTTCGTCCTCTTTCCATACTTCGTCATTTGTCCAAATCTCTTTCACGGATTGTCGGGTTGGCGGGCTCATGAAATATCCAATTCCTAGTCACTGTTTCCTGTGCCCGCCACCTTCGCACTTCTTTTCAACCAAGTCCGACCGACTGTTTCCCTATTCCACACTTGGCCACTTTTTTCATTGCCAGTTCCTGAACAGGTGGACTAAATATTGCCCTTCCATTGTTCCGCGACATGCAAACAGCACCCACAATTCCACAAATATAAAAACCGGTCGCTGGGCCACCTCACCATACAGTCTTCCATTTTACACATTTTGCAGTCAAAAATTCTGATACATACAATTTGAACGTTGGCCTTCACCTCTACTAGCAATCCCCTTTAACCCTATTTTGAAACCCATTGGAACACTTTTCATGCTTCGCCATTCCTTTCTTACACTCTTCCCTTTTAGGCATTTTGCAGTTAAAATTTCCGAGACATACAATCTGATCGTTCGCCTTCAGCTCTACTGAAAATTCCCTGTATTTTGAAAACTGTCGAACCGCTTTTCATATTTGGCCATTCCTTATTTGCGCTTGTTTATAATAAAAGAGTCTTATTTATAATAAAAAACTAAATTAAGTCGTTGGGTCCTGCCCTTTGAAAAACAACCAAGATTTGCGGAGATCTCCAATTAATACACATTAAACCAATATTTCTGGAAGGTTATATTATCCTTTCCGAGTGTTGATTTCAAATACCATAGAATGTCATTTGTGGGACCTCGGGTTGGCCCATTCATGAAATCTTAAACCCTAATTCTGAAAACGAGCCTGACCAATTGTTTCCCTATTCCATACTTAGCCACTTTCCCGCAATTCCGCAAATATATAAACCGTCCGCTGAACTGCACCATCATGCCCTCTTCTGTTTGTACACTCACATGTCATCATTATCTCCTGTAAACCTATCTATAATAAAAAAATGTTTATATATATATATATATAAATAAAATGTCTTGTTTCTAAATATGTAATTAGTAATCTTTAATGCTAACATCTCATCATGCAGGAACTGTGTAAATTGCCATTCATGGGCGAAAGGCTCAAGAATATCTACCATTAATACGCATTAAACCAATATTTGTGGAGCATTTTGTTATGCCTTCCGAGTATTAATTTCATGGAATGTCATTCGCACGTCGTCATCTTGCTTCATTCATGAAACCTCCATTCCTTAAATGTTCTTCGCCGTAACCGCCACCTTCGCACTTCTAAGTATGCAATTATTAAGTTGTACTTCTAACAGTTCATCATACAACATGCATAGAGATTGTCATTAATGAGCGAAGAGCTCGAGGAGATTTTCCATTCGCACGCATTGAACCAACATTTCTGGGGGGTTATATTATCCCCTCCATTTGTTTGTTTCAAGCAACGTCTAGAGAAAACAAATGTTTTCATAAACTAATGGCACCAGCTCGACAGCATTTCTGTGGAGATACAGTGAACATCTTCGGGCCTGAGGACCAAAACTACCACAGTAACAAAGAAATTCTCCAACGGCCTGCCACAACAACAAAGCAACCCAAAGTTCTTCAAACGGAGGAGGTTCATCCTAAAATTGATAGTTCTCACAAGCTTCTTGTGCAAAAGAAGAGAAAAATAATTTTTAGGGGAGGTGGAAGAGCCCAAAATTGAGAGTGAGAACATGGAGCTTGACACTGATCTGGATAGCATATTCTGCAACCTTGATCAGCCAGGAGACGCGATTCAGCATAGCTACCCAATGGGCATAGTTGATACCTAAATTTTTTACGAAGATGAATCCTTTGTATTCCAGAGTGTTGTTTTTGAAAGCGAATCTAAAAAATTAATTATTGAAAAAAGATATGTAAAAAATAAGAAAGTAAAAAATCGTTCAGAAGTTGACCTTTCCAACATGCGGCCATTCCAAATCTCTGGACTTCACAGAGAAACCAGAGATGCTCTTCATGATTCCATTGGAGTCATTGAGGCCGAGAATGCCAGACTAAAGGACCGGATCAAGGAATTAGAGGAAGCTTTGATTCCTATGCCATTACTTGCCAGTCCTTTGGCAATAGCCATGCCTTCCACCCCTGCAACAAAGTTAAAAGGATCCTCCAGTTTCCTCGCGTCGTGTAGAGGATATGTGAAGAAAAATATCAAGAAAATAATGGAACTAATTGTTGAGACCTGGGAAACATCACAAACTATGGATTCCATGGGAAGGAGGGTACATAACTTTCTCAAACTTCTGCAGATGGATTCAAAAAATGAAGAAACTTTCTATTTGGACACAGTCATCCATTTTTCCTTCATGTCAACAACATGGAAGACACGACAAGAAGACAACATGATCTCCCCTCCAAAAGCCGGATCACTCAATTAGAAGCATGCTGGAAAGAGAAGGTGAAGAACCTGTATCTCATTGTCCAATCATGTGAGCAAGCAATATCAAAGAAAGAAACATTATTCACAAAGCTGACCAAAATATACTTAGCCGGAAGGACCAATGACTTCTAGGACCCCAACTTAATCATCAACTCGTTGGCGTTAACCAAGCAAGCTTTCGATAAACAAGTTGATAATTTTAAGTCGTTGTCTTTAGAAACAATTTACAAGATTCTTGAATATGGTGAAGATCGCGTGGACAAATGGATAGTCCGCTATTTGGTACAGAATCAAGACATTGATCAGGCTCTGTGTAATCTTTCTATTTATCTAAGCGAATTAGAAAATGAACTTTTCAGCATAAAAATCCGGAATGACATCAACGTCGCCCCCTTGAGAAGCTACATTGAAGAATTCGTCGAAACGAACTTGAAGCAGGTCGCCGACGAAAGGCAACAGGAAACGACATCAGTAGCAAATATAAAAAATACTTATATGTACCATCATTGTAAGTCTATACTGATGACATCCTCCTTTGTTTATCAATCTAGTTATTCTACCTTTTCTAAATAGAAATCTCTACCGAAAGACTGATACCTTCCCATTTCTTCTTTTTAGGTATTACACTCTACCGTTGCCCACTTCTTTCCACAGTCGTATTTCTTGTACATATTTCTCTTAAGGTCTACGGGAGCCCCAATCCTAGTCTATATGACAAACGCATTTAAATTTCCAGGAATATGTAACAAACTATTATTTTTTGATATATTCCAAATAAAACTATTTTTTGTCAATTGTTGTATCTTGAAACATGGGCTATTTTAGAACTCTTCTAAATCTGAAATTTATACACTAAATATCTGCAATAAATTTCTAGGAATATGTAACAAGGTATTATTTTTTGATATATTCCAAATAAAACTATTTTTTGTCTCCGTTTATATTTATGTGCAATGTCAAGACATTGTGTTTATTTTATTTCTACTAACACATATACAGACAACTCTATGCAAATTTTATATATTTTCCTATTAATGCCCCCCTCCACCCTATGGAAATTTTAGTTAACTCTAACCATTTCAAAATATATTTTCATAAAATAATTCAGACTCTAGAGGGCACGTGTCATTTCTTGCATGGTTAACTATTATTTTTTGATATATTCCAAATAAAACTATTTTTTGTCAATTGTTGTATCTTGAAACATGAGAGGGCACGTGTCATTTCTTGCATGGTCACCACTTGTCCTTCATGCTGCTTGCAATTCCCATCTTCCCCCGCTACTTTTTCCCCATCCATCTGCATTTATCCCCAATTCAACCCGGCAGGGACTATGCTGCCATGCAACACTTGTTTTCTTAGGATCATAATTGTTCATCATAGATCCAAGATAGTTGTTGATTAGTTTAAAGTTATGAGGAATTAAAAGAAAATTGAGGTGATCAGGTTATGCATTTAGATTTTGGGATAAGTGTTACATGATGGCACTTCTAGCCATTTCTCATCATGTCTATAGCACTGGAATGGTTATTATTTGTTTATTCCATTGAATGAAGCTATTTGTACTGAAAAACATAGATAAAGGGAAAAAAGATGTTAAAACAATAAATTAGCATGTATCTAAAGTATTAAAGAATAACATGGTTACATATGGTCTCTGGGTTTAAGATGTACGTAGCAGGTTGTGGAAGATGCGATATGCAAAAACCCAATAAAAGTCATGGACAATTTCTCTCAGCAGAATTTGTGATAAGAAAGATATCAACCAACATCTTTCCCATTTCTTGAATTATGACAGGCAAGTCGTTGACCAACGCCATAGTCGTGGATTTTTTCACGTTGAGTTCTGGTTTCCTCGACTCAGAGCTCCACTGCCCCGGGTGGCATCGGTCATTTTCTTTCTTGTGAAGAGAATACAGCCTATTGTCACAACAACCACCACCACCACGATCTTTCCTTCTCATGGAAACATGTGGCAACGCCTCCTTGCAGCCTCCATCTTCACTCCCACTCTCGTCATCTTCATGGTGTCTATTGCCATGGCGCTTGGAGCTTGGAGATTTGTAATTTTATCCTTCCATACAGGTTCAAATGAAGCACGCCCATCTAAATTCGAAATTCAAATTTCAAATTTCAATCAATCGACAGGATATGGACAATAACGTTGGATGGGACAACGGAATTTTTGGGTGGATGGGACAACGCAATCACCAGATTTAAAACTCGGGAGTCAGAATCGTCGGATTTAAAACTCAGGAGTCCAAATCACCAGATTTAAAACTCAGGAGTCGTCATCCGGAACTATACCAATACCATGTTATCATGAATGTTGGGTATGGAATCCATGCACTGCTGACAACCTATACATAATATGCATTGGGAACCATGCACTCGGCCAATGATTGGCTTAGTGCATTGGGAACCATGCACTCGGCCAATGATTGGCTTAGTGCATGGTGGATAATACTTGTCGTGTAATGTAGGGCCACTTTGATGGTTAGATAGTGATGTGTTAAAGAGTGGAAATTGGTTCTCATAAGGATAATTTTTTACAAACATTCATTGTGTTCATATAGAGTGGGGTAAAAGGTTTTTACCAGAATAAACTTTTTCAAAAGATAAAAGGTAATATAATAATCAAGTCATTGTTGTAACTACGTGGTGGTGTTTTTGAAGTGTCTTTTCATACCTTAAAGTAAATACTAACCTATTTTCCTAATAAAAAAGGGTTGCGAGTATGAAAAATGATATTTCCTCTCTTGCTTCTGGTTTCCAAACTTGCTTTAGTTTTGGTCCTTTTAATAGCACCAATTAGACAACCAAGTTGGTACAGGATAACTATTGAAATCATTTAAGCGAGAAATATTGTATATGTATATAACGTCCCTTTATATATATCGTAATGATATCCTTTATATGTATATAACGTCCCTTTATATATATCGTAATGATATCCTTTATATGTATATAACGTCCTTTTATATATATCATAATGATATGGAGTATAAATTTAAATAAAAATCTATATCTATAGTGTATTTATGTCTTGATGTGTGTCGTTTCATTCCATTAATTTAATGATTATATGTTTTAATTTAATGATTATATGTTTTAGAGGGATTTCTCTCTCGAATTTTCGTCGTCTGTCCACGACCAATCAAACACGAACATGTTTTTGATATGTGAATTAAACACATACATGTTTTTTTCATCCGTTGTTTGTGTTTATCTGATCTTCTTTACACGTGTCTTCTCCTTCACCGTTATTTCTCACCGACTCCGATATTTCTTAATATCTAAACTAGGATTACTCACCAACTCCGCTTGCTCATCTTCTCAACTGGGAATTTTCTTCCTGCACCAAGTTGTGCCCCAGCGTCTTCCCTCGGATCTTGTAAGGCGACCACAGTGCCTTGTCGTTGTGGAGGCCGGATCTTGGAAGGCACCCACAATGCCCTATCGCAGTGGAGGCCTTGACGAAGCCAAAGTCTTGTTGTTTCATTGAAAGGAAACCAACCTACAAGTATTCTCATTGCAAATTATAAAGCTCAAAATTGCTCAGAGACAGTCGATGTTGTTTAAATCCCAACAGATGTGTTTCACTTGAACGAGGGCAAGCGTTAATGCAAGAAAAAGGGAAGAAATGGAAGCAGCGTTAAAGCAGACAACTAGCGGAAACATATTAGCTCTTGATACAAAAGGATAGAAATTTGTTTACTTTTATGCTTCTAGACACTGGTTTGTGGGAATAAAATCATACCCAAAATGATCCTGACCTGGATCTTTGGTTGACTGAACCCCCTGCTGAGCCTAAAACAAAAACTGAAAAGAAACAATAGTAGATACCCAATGCGGAAATTGAAGCTCGTCACATCTTTTTTCCTCATGAATTAGGGTTTTCTGACCTGGGGTTTCTAAATGGTGAGGGAGAAAACACATCATAGATCTTGTGGTTGAGGAGTGTGGGAAGAAAGAAGTCGGCCCCCAAGGACTAGCTCGCCACATTTCGCGCTGTCTCCAGGGAAGAACTCGCTGGAGCCTGCCATAACTTTTAGCCCGAATTGTTATGCAGAGACATAGTTTTTAGGCATGTTTACAGATGTCACTTGGATATGATCACAAATGTCGACATTATTGGGATCACCTCCAAGCCACCCAAGGTATGATTAGCTTATTTTAATTTGAGTGTTGACTCAATATTCAGGGTTCCGTCCGTTATTTTATTGTTGATGAATTTTTTAATTTGGATTTCTAAGTTAATTATTTCAAATACGAGCAAAAGAATTACAGGGAATTCAATGAGCATTGAGAATCCTATTCTACACTATACCTTTTACCATTTACGTCTTCATCTGTAGACAACTTAATCCTTGAATATTTCTCACCTCCCTTCAAATCCCAACCTGTTTTGTCTTCTTATCGTTAGATGTTGCTAAGGAAAATAATGAAAAACAACCCAAATATTATTTTGTAAAGAGTTACCAAGAATTTGGGATGCACGATTTTGATTCTCTGTGGGAGGTAAGCATTTTGGTGGGGCCTGCAATGTGTTCTCACTTTTGTCTGGCTCCTGAAAGATGAAAAACTTCATATTGTTTTTGTTAGAATTAGGGCAGTAAAGCAAACAATAATGTCTTTTAAAATTTCAGTGAGTAAAACAACTAGAGCATATGTTCATAAAACAAATCTAAACTGTAAGAACAGAGAAAACTGAAACATAAGTACCCAAATCTAAGCTAGTCAATAGTTAGAGAGTAGATCTAGAAAAATTCCAGTTCAGATCTATAATGCTGGAATAAAAAACTAATACTGATCTACAGATCTAAACTCAATCTACAGATCTGACCAAGAACAGTAAATCATACATCAGAAATAAGAGTAAACTCAATATACTATTCAGATCTAACAACTGTCAATGCTAATACATAAATCTAGATAAATCAAATAGTACAGAAATCAAAACAAAGTTCAGATCTGAAGATGATAAGTAGATAGCTTACCTTGTCCTGAAACCTTACCTCTAAAGAAGTCACAACCAACACAAGAGATGCAAAACCATTTGTAATTATGCTCAAACAAAGTCCAGCTCATAGATCCACCATATAGGTTGGATCTCTTGCTAAGAGATGAAGGAACTTTCTTGCCACCAAGGGGATAGGGCCACAAAGACTTCCCACAGTCAAACCCTCACACAAATAGTAGGTAAAATACACAAACCCTCACACATAATTGTTGTGGACAAAACCATCACTAAGGAAGGCCAAAGGCCAAAGAAGAAGGTCACATTCTGAACAGAACATCAAACACCCCACAACAGAAGAGAGGGCGGCACCCATAATTACACCACAGCAGCAAAAGGAGGGTCACACCATAGTCAGCTCACACAGCAAATAGGAAAGGGGCCGCACCTACCAACCACACAATAGCAGAGGAGAAGAGGTCGCACCTACTAGCCACACAATAGTAGAGGAGAGGGGACGCACCTACCAGCAACCCACAATAGAGGAGGGGGGCCGCACCTACCAACAACCCACAATAGAAGAGAGGCCGCACCACATCACTGTCCTCAAAAAGGGAGCCACAACAAGAATATACTCCAACAGTAGATAGCAAGAGGGCCGCAGCAAGGAGAGGATCCGCACACTTTAGGAGCACAAGAGTATAACATAATAATGTGGGTTGAGAGGGGTAGGGGGGTTTACTTTATAGTTTAGGCTAGGGTATTAAATTAAAATAATTTTTATTAAAAATATCATGTTTAAATTAAATAATTTAAACATGATATAATTAACATTTTAATTTAAACTTTATTTAACCCTTAAGATATAAAACCCCAAACCAACACAAGTAAGGGTAAGGGAGGGTTAAGGAGGGTTTACAAGGTGGCAATACTTGTTCATTCATTTTCATGGTGATCTTATTACTTTATCATCATTGCATATGGGACACATCCCTCATGTGGTCATGTCCTCCTTCAAGGAAGGTCATACACCAACAAAATACTTGATCGAGGATCAAGTTGCCCCAACACTTTTTCTGGGGTCTTATTCACTAAGGTCCAAGACCAAGGATCAACCCATGGCCTAGGCATGGGTACCCTAGACCATGTCCAGAGGCCCTAGGCTTATCTAGGGCTTTAACTGCTTGGTCCTAGACCAAGAACCCCAGTTGTATACTGGGGGCCCTCTCAGGGGTCTTTACTGCTTGGTCCCAGGCCAAGAACCCTAGTTGTATACTGGGGGCCCTAACAAGGGTCTTTTGCCATGGCACTGACTGTTTGGTCCCAGACCAAGTACCCCAGGAGTGCACTGGGGGCCCTAGATCTTGTCTAGGGTCTTAGCCATCCTTCCGTAGAATGGCTCTTGCAGTTGCTTATAAATTTAACACTCCCTTTCAGCAAGAGAGGCATTCTCAACTACACCAAGCTTGTCATGAAAGTATACAAACATTGTCAAGGACAGTGGCTTGGTGAACATATCTGTTGTTTGTTCTATTGTTGGAACATACTGAATGCTAAGAAAATTCTTATGAACCATGTCTCGGACATAGTGGTATCTCATCTCAATGTGTTTTGATCTGTCGTGAAACACTGGGTTCTCAGTGAGCATTATACAGCTCTGATTGTCACAGTGAATGACTATGGGTTCAAGCTCCGAACTAAACAAGTCTGAGAGTAGCTTCCTGAACCACACTGTTTCTCTGCCAGCAGCACTAGCAACAATGTATTCTGCTTCTGCAGTGCTTTGGGCTATGGGGCCCTGTTTCCTACTGGACCAGGAAATCATTGTTGAACCCAAACTGAAGCAATATCCAGAAGTACTCTTCCAATCCATTGTACTGCCCATCCAATCGGAATCTGTAAAACCATGCAGTATTACACCTCCACTCGAGGTGTATCTGAGACCATAAGCTATAATTCCCCGAACATATCTCAGAATGTGTTTTACAACAACCATATGTATATGCTTAGGTTCACACATGAACTAGCTAAGAGCATTTACTGCATAAAAGATGTCAGGTCTCATATGTACGAGATACATCAAAGATCCAATGATCTGTCGATATAAGGTGGGGTCTTTTGGATCTGAACTTGTGACTTGATCTTGAAGTTTCTTTAGGTTAGAGATTGTTGGAGTTTTCATGGACTTGCAGTCCATCATGCCAAATCTGTGAAGTATATCAACTACATATTTACTTTGTGAGAGAAAGATATCTCCTGGTTTCTACCAAACCTCCAAGCCCAAAAAATAGTGCACGAGCCCCAAGTCTTTCATTTTAAATTCTTTAGAAAGCTCCCTCTTAGTCTGAGCTATCAAGTTTTCCTCTCCAGTGAGGAACAGATCATCCATGTATAGGACTAGGATAACTGTATGATTTTGAATAATCTTTATATAAATATTTGGATCTGCTATGCTCTTGGAGAATCCAAGACTTTGTAGAAAATTGTCTATTCTACCATACCAAGCTCTAGGAGATTGTTTCAACCCGTACAGGGCTTTCTTGAGTTTGCACACATGAGTTATTTTATCATGTATCATGAAACCTTCCAGTTGCTCAATGTAAACTTCTTGTTCAACTTCATCGTTAAGAAAAGCAGTCTTAACGTCCATCTGGTGAAGTTTCCAACCAAAAACTGTTGCAAGTGAGATAATAATTTTGATTGAAGTATACCTGGAAACTGGAGAAAAAATCTCATCGTAGTCAATTCCTTCTTTCTGAGAGAAATCACGAGTCACAAATCTTGTCTTGTATTTCTCAATGCTGCCATCTGCTACATGCTTTATCTAATAAATCCATTTTGAAGTCACTACAGATTTACCATGAGGTCTAGGAACTACGGTCCATACATCATTCTTTAAAATAGAATCATATTCTTCATTCATAACATCTTTCCATACTTGATGTTTGGAGGCATCAACAAAAGTGGAATGTTCTGAATCAATTACAGTATTTAAATGAGCTATGAGACCGGAGTACTTATCTGGTTTCTTGCTTTCTCTGAAGGTGCCCTTCGGAGCTGAATGTTTTTCTGCTTCTTTCAATATCTCTCGACACCAGGATGGTTTCCTTTTAGTAGGAGGTATCTCCATTGGAAACTCAATAGAGTCCCTTAAAGGATCCGCTAGCAGTTCAGAGGTTTCCTCCCTCTGCTCATCTGGAAGAGGAGAATCAAGTGGTGGAGCTTCCTGCTCCTCTGAATCACATGGAAGTTCTCTAGCCTGATGAAAAGTTGTTTCTTCATGAAAGGTCACGTCTCTGCTTACTTCAATGAACTTTTGGCCATGGATATAAATCATGTAAGCTTTTGAGGTCTCACTGTATCCCACAAAAGTTCATTTCTTACCGGAGGGCTCTAGTTTAGTCCTCTTCTCTTTTGGAATGTGTATATCAACTAGGCTGCCAAAGATTCTTAAATGATCAACTGAGGGCTTACACCTGATGAAAAATTCTTCAGGAGTTTTCACTTCAAGGAATTTGTGAGGACATCTATTCTGAATGTACACTTCAGTACTGGCAGCCTCAGCCCAAAGTGATAGAGGCAAGTTTTGATCATGCATCATAGCCCTGGCTGCTTCACAGATAGTTCTATTCTTTCGTTCAGCAACACCATTCTGTTGAGGGTTGTATGGTACGGTTAGCTTCCTCTTAATTCTAGAGGCTTGACAGAGTTCATCGTATTTGAAGGAGTCAAATTCTTTACTGTTATCTGTTTTGAAAACTCGGATGTGTCTTCCTGTTTGATTTTCAATAAGATTCTTGAAATCTGCTAAACGAATCATCTTTAGTTTTTAAGAAATAAATACAAGTTTTACGTGAACAATCATCAATAAAAATGATATAATAAATACAACCATTCATAGAGGGTGCAGACATGGGTCCACAAAGTTCAGAATGAATTAAATCCAAAATTCCACTTGATTTTCTCTCACTGAAAGGATATGGTTTCTTTATGTTCTTACCAAATGAACAACCTTTACAAACACTATTATGCTCAACAGAAAATACTGGCATACCTGTCACCATCTTTTGCAAACCTGGAAGTGCATTGTAATTGAGGTGTCCAAGTCTCTTGTGCCAAAGTTCGTAGGGATTAATCATCTCATGAACTAGAGTTTGAACAACCTGACCTGAAAGCTTATAAAGTCCACACTCATGAGTTCCAATGGTTATAGCAGTACTTAAATCTTCATTTGAGGACCATATGAGGGCCTTTCCTTTTGAAAAAGATACTGAATAACCTTTACTTTCTAAAATTGGAACATAGATTAATTTTTTCTTTAAACCAGGTACATAAAGAATTTCATCAATGTGAAAGATATTACCTGAGAAAAACTGGAAAGAGGTAGAGCCAAAACCTTTTATGTCATAGGAGCCATCATCACCTAATTCAACCTTTGCCTTGAATTTCTTGTCTTGATAGTTTGCAAGGTTTTGTTTGAAGCCTGTCATGTGTCTGGAAGCACCACTGTCTATTAGCCAAATCTCCTCTGATTTGGTGATAGTGCCGGAAAGAGCTGAGATGAGGTAATATTCCTTATATGGTTCTTGCTCTTTAGTGGCAACCCCGGTTTGTCTTCTTTGAGGTTCCTCTTGGGGTTTAGCCTCTTCAGTGGCAACTAAGGCTTGAAATATTCCTCTTCTTCTCTGCCGAGAGGGAAGACTCCTGCATTCTCTTGCATAATGTCCTAGCTTATTACAGTTAAAACATTTAACTTTAGATAAGTGAGGATTGAGATGAGATAGCTTACATTGGGGTTTCTTACCTTTTCCCTTTGACTTAGGAAACTTCCTCCATTTCTTGGCCTTTGCCGCAAGGGCATGATCTTTCAGAATTGGATAATCATTTTTGTTGTTTAGTCTTCCTTCTTCTTCTAAGTAGTCATGCCACAATATTTCAAAATTAGGTTGGGATTCTCTTCCATTCACGGATGCAAGAAAAACTCCCCAAGCATCAGGAACTCCATCAAAGGCTGTTTGAACAAGGTCATCATCATCTACAGGAACTCCTATTGCAATAAGCTGATCTCTGGTTTGAGCAATTTTGGAGAAAAAAGTGGCAATTGTATCATCCTTTCCCATTTTCAAAGTGCGTAATTGTTTCTTCAAAATTCTTTTTTGAGTAGGTGCCTTCTTCTCATAGAGGTTTGCCAAAGAATCAAAACAATCTTTGGCAGTCCTTAGATGACCAATGATGGGCATCATGTTGTCTTTGATAGAATCAAAGATGATTCTTTTAGCCTTGGTTTGTTTCCTTTTATATGTTGTCCTTGCTGTGTTTGTAGTAGGTTCTTCAATTTCCCTAGAAATAAAATCTTCTAGATCATTCTCTTCAAGAATGTTTATTATTCTATATTTCCAAGCATTAAAGTTTGCAGCCCCTACAAGTCTGTCTTCATCTTTAACTGATGAAGAATCCATGCTTAGATCTATGTTAGTTTAGATGACTGAAATCTGCAAAACAACCCTAAAAAAGTGGATCTGTGTAGGCTCAAGATTAGATCCTTAAGCTCCATTCACACCCTTAGCTCTGATTCCATGTTAGAATTAGGGCAGTAAAGCAAACAATAGTGTCTTTTAAAATTTCAGTGAGTAAAAAAACTAGAGCATATGTTCAGAAAACAAATCTAAACTGTAAGAATAGAGAAAACTAAAACATAAGTACCCAAATCTAAGCTAGTCAATAGTAAGAGAGTAGATCTAGAAAAATTCTAGTTCAGATCTATAATGCTGGAATAAAAAACTAATACTGATCTACATATCTAAACTCAATCTACAGATCTGACCAAGAACAATAAATCATACAACAGAAATAAGAGTAAACTCAATATACTGTTCAGATCTAATACCTGTCAATGCTGATACATAAATCTAGATAGATCAAATAGTACATAAATCAAAACAAAGTCCAGATTTGAAGGTGATAAGTAGATAGCTTACCATGTCTCGAAACCTTACCTCTAAAGAAGTCACATCCAACACAAGAGATGCAGAACCATTTGTAATTATTCTTAGACAAAGTCCAGCTCATAGATCCACCATATAGGTTGGATCTCTTGCCAAGAGTTGAAGGAAATTTCTTGCCACCAAGGGGATAGGGCCACAAAGACTTCCCACAGTCAAACCCTCACACAAACAGTAGGTAAAATACACAAACCCTCACATAGAACTATTGTGGAAAAAACCCTCACTAAGGAAGGCCAAAGGCCAAATAAGAAGGTCACGGTCTGATCAAAACAACAAACACCCCACAACAGAAGAGAGGGTGACACCCATAGTTACACCACAACAACAAAAGGAGGGACACACCACAGTCACCTCACACAACAAATAGGAGAGGGGCCGCACCTACCAGCCACACAACAACAGAGGAGAAGGGGTCGCACCTACCAGCCAGACAACAATAGAGGAGAGGGGCCGCACCTACCAACAACCCACAACAGAGGAGAGGGGCCACACCTACCAGCAACCCATAGCAGAGGAGAGGGGCCACACCTACCAACAACCCACAATAGAAGAGAGGTCGCACCACATCACTGTCCTCAAAAAGGGAGCCACAGCAAGAAGATACTCCAACAGTAGATAGCAAGAGGGCCGCAGCAAGGAGAGGATCCACACACTTTAGGAGCACAAGAGCATAACACAATAATGTGGGTTGAGAGGGGTAGGGGGGTTTAATTTATAGTTTAGGCTAGGGTATTAAATTAAAATAATTTTTATTAAAAATATCATGTTTAAATTAAATAATTTAAACATGATATAATTAACATTTTAATTTAAACTTTATTTAACCCTTAAGACATAAAACCCCAAACCAACACAAGTAAGGGTAMGRGWGGGTTAAGGAGGGTTTRCAAGGTGGCAATACTCGTTCATTCATTTTCATGGTRATCTTATTACTTTATCATCATTGCATATGGGACACATCCCTCATGTGGTCATGTCCTCCTTCAAGGAAGGTCATACACCAACAAAATACTTGATCGAGGATCAAGTTGCCCCAACACTTTTTCTGGGGTCTTATTCACCAAGGTCCAAGACCAAGGATCAACCCATGCCCCAGACATGGGTATGCTGGACCATGTCTAGGGGCCCTAGGCTTATCTAGGGGTTTTAACTGCTTGGTCCTAGACCAAGAACCCCAGTCGTATACTGGGGGCCCTCTCAGGGATCTTTACTACTTGGTCCCAGACCAAGAACCCCAGTCGTATACTGGGGGCCCTAACAAGGGTCTTCTGCCATGGCACTGACTGTTTTGTCCCAGACCAAGTACCCCAGGAGTGCACTGGGGGCCCTAGATCTTGTCTAGGGTCTTAGCCATCCTTCCGGAGAATGGCTCTTGCAGCTGCTTATAAATTTAATAGTTTTCTCCTCTAAAAAAGCAACCTGTTACCTAAGTTATCCAAGCTTAATCAAAGGAGCAACTTTCACTCAAATATGATTAAATATCTAATCAGTAAGGGCTATAGATAGATGTACCTTGGTTCCAATTTGGTTCTTGTCTTGCAGTTGCTTGGACAAATCACTCACTTTTTGTTGTATAAGATAATGAGACTGTTTAGTGCATTTGAAAGGGTACAGTGAAAGTGGACAAGATAGGAACCAAAGGGCACACTCACCTCAAGCTCTGTTTTTTTTACTTTAAACATTGCAGACATTTGGTTGTAGTCATGCTGAAGCAACTTCAACTGTTAAAAATAAAATATTTTTTTTCATTTGAAGTTGTAGAGAAAAAGTAAATCCTATAAAACAATTCAGAAAGGAAGGCATCTCAGTATGTTGTACAATAGTTCTTATTAAGATACAAAATGGAAATTCATCATAAGAAATAAATAATACTCACAAAGCAACAAAAAGAAATATTGCAAATGTAAAGAATTTCAAGTAAATTGGCCAGCCACAATTTCTGTCTCTCTAAAATCAATATGGATTATCATCAGAACATGTGGGGGTAAACAAGTTAAGCTTCATTCCATCAAAATGCTTAGCGGAAGGGGTAGCTTACCTTTCCTCGAATCATGCATAATTCTTGTAAAATATAACAAAAAAGAAGAATAAAATCTATGTTAGACACACTTCATGGATATTTTTTACCAGCAACTTCTTGATATCCTCCTAAGTATTGTCTTTTCAATGTCTATGTCATCTTGAAAATTGAATAGAAAATAAGATGGATCCATACTAACCGCAAACATTTGGCCATTAGTTTCAGCAAGTTGTTGGTTTTGTTGCGATGCTTTGATTTTGTACTGTAACACTTTATGCATTTCATGTCTTGTGTATTGAAGAATAACTCTGAATGGTTATGGAAAAATTACGAGAGGATTTAGACAAAAGCCAAACCTTTCATTCAAAATGGAACTCATACAATGTGGAAATTCATTTCAAACCCTTAAGATGGAGATTGAAGGATACTCTTTCTCTGTAAGTTGCTTCTTAAGGAAAGCTATCTCCTGGACACCATAGAAAGGGGAAAAAATCTGTAAGGAAATTAAGCAAAGAACATCCTAAAATTTTCCTAGAAACATTCAATGTTTGAACAATTTTCAACCTGCTAAAGATGTTGTGTCTTGTGAAAGTCTTCTCGATGCAATTTATCAAGGTTATTTCTCTGACTTGAATAAAAGGAAAGACTACTATTTGTTACATCTAAAAATCACCTTCCACCAACGGTTACTCTTGTTGATTCAGTCGGGGTCCATCCTACGAATTTTCTTTGCCCATCAATTATGTCCAAAATTCAAACCCAAAAAAGATCATGCCAATTTGTAAGAAACAAATAATTCAAGAGTGCAAACAGAAAAAATATGGTATAGTAGCGAGTAGCACAACTTCATGGAGGCAATATTTTCCTGATAAGTGGGAAGAGAACCTAAAACTCAACCAACTATGTAACTGATGGAAACAAGTTGTCTTTCTGATTTTGGTCAGAAAAAATCTCCAGTAAAGCTGGAAAATTGAACTTTAGGTTTTTTCAATCAAAATATATAAAGGAAAACAAACCACAAATTTCTGATAATGCTAAGAAGTAATGCTAAGAAGATGTATGCCAACCTGTTGTTTCAAATTCAAATCCCACACAAGGAGAGGCATATTAATGGGGAAGGAATTTTAATATAGGGATATGGGAATATGGTCAGTAGTAAAATAGTTTAGAATATCACATAGATAACAACCACAAGTTAAAAACAACTTATAAGGAATTACACTAAAACTATCAATAATAT
>ML776994.1:713220-738349 GCA_009831015.1 Picea engelmannii
ATCACACCCACAAGCCACATTTTACTTTTACCTCTATCTTTATTCTCGTTCAAAACCACCTATTTCTAGATGTATTTTCATTCATTATTCCTCACACAACCACCTTACTCTAACTCCATTAGAGTCACACCCACAACCATCAATGTTTCCTAACTTTCTCTTACCCCAATCTTTATGTCACGTCAAGCCAGCGGTTTCTGGATGTATTTTCCAAACTTTTAAAAAAAAGCCATCCCACGGTTAGAAAATGAGCTCTCCTCTAAATAAAGAAAGGCATCCATAAATAACCAAACCAAAAAGGAAAAAATCCAACAAAAATACGCAGAGAAAATGAGTAATCACATTAACATTATTTTGATTCCTCGTTGATAAAAGGAGGAACACTAATTGACTATTATTGGAAAAAAAAGTTAATGAAGGCATTTTTCTAATTATTATTGACAAATAAATATTAATTAATGTGGACAATTTGCTTGATGTTTTTTTACTTTTGGCTTCGACTTCAAATCCTTATTCATATTCAACATTATAATATTTATTTATTTTTAACATCATTCCAAATAAATATTTTTTAAATATTTAATTATGATAAATTCCTATTAAAAAATGTAATGTCTTAAAATAAATTAAATAAATAAAGGTCAATGTCAAATTTAAAGTTTCATATCTCTGCATTTTACAAATGTAATACTTCAAATTTAAACTTTCACATTTTAATAAGCATCAATTATAATAGCCATCATTTATTTTAAATCATAAAATACAATAAAAAGAGAAAAAATGTCTTATGGGAGAATTTTTTTTATACCTACTTGTTATGATGATGATTGTATCTCTCCAATAAAAACAACTTTGGTTTATTGGACTTTAAGAAAAAATTAAGGAATTAAGTGTTTTGATTTTAAATTTAATTTCTATGCTAAAGATTTGAGAAAAGCTTTCCTAAATCTCTATAGTTTTGATGGGTTAACAAGTTGGAAAGTTAATATTTTATTTTTATTCTTAAATTAAAATTATGAAACTTGTATTATAAAATATATAGCAAAAATATGAATGACAGTACAAAAACATGTGTCCGCAGATTTCAATTATGAATGATAGCTCTCAAAAGTCAGAGACAAAACTTGCAAAGATTTACACTTATTACATCCATGTGATTCTTGCATAAAAACTTACATGTATATAACTTAAAAAAGACTCCTAAGATTCTCATTGCCTTAGTAAGCATAGAAACTTATTGAAAAGAATAACAATTATTAGCTTATTCCTACCCATGGTTGGATGGAAGGGGTTCTGATTCTCAACGTCCATATCTCCAGCAATTGATGCATTATATCTTCTTCCTTTGGATCTGCCTCAACAAAATTTCTAGACATTATGTGATTAGAAGCTATTGGTGTGTCTTGACACCAATTCTTGTAATGGGGTGTTTTCTTTCCGGATTCGATCCCATGGAATAAAATGTGAAGAAATGGGGATTAAAAACCCATCAAATGCATTTTATCCAAGGTTGCAGCCATGAGCGCAATGCGCAACACGCAGAAAATTTCCATTTTCGGTTAAAAAATGCAAGCAGGTGGGCAGCTTCATTTTTCAGTGGCGAGGATCCATCAATGGAGAAGATCGACGGTCATTGGGTGATTGTGATCAATAGAGTTACATGAAGTTTAGCACAGGAGATAGCACCCATATCGCCGAAATGATCGGGGATAGGTGGCAGCTGATTGCGCGATCCCGGGAGTCGGTATTTCGGGGTTTTCATTAGCAAGTGCACCCATAGTCCTAAGCCACAAAATCATGAAACCCCGGGGGTTGGGCCCATGGTCCTAGCCCCTGGTTACAAAGGAAGCAAGTCCGAGAAGGGTGCTAGCACTCATCGCATGGCAAGGCAGCCCCATATTGCCGAAATCATCTTGGCCGTCCAATCGAAGGGACGCGTGGTGCACGATTAAGTCTAGTCGTGATTTTGGCTATGGGGACATCAAAAGACAAGGATTCGAATCCTTCCCATCACCGATACACGAAATGAGGCAAGCGCTTTTTGGGCTCGGTCTGTGGTCACAACCGATGATCATATTGACGAGAGATAGGGGAGGAGCCAGTAGGAGTTAAAGTGCTTATTCGTTGATCGGATTTCAGGATTTCTGAGGGTAGAGTGTTGGGCTTGTATTTCGCCAATACTCCTGGGTCCCGATACATGAACTGCCTTTGGTGTTTAGGCGCATGGTCTCAACCCTAGGTTTGTATGGAAAGGCAGGGCCTAAATAAGGAGGGTGCGTGGCATTATCTTAGCCGTCCAACCAACAGACACATGGTCATAGCCCGAGGTCCCTTTGAGGGTGGAGCCAAGAGAAAAAGGAGCTAGCTCTAGGTGCGTGGTTGTCCCCTATGCACGAAGTCTCAGCCACCCGCCATGGATGAATGCAGTTAATGAATTTCGAGCAGTGGTTGAAACCTCAACTCAGTCTTTAAATGGAAGGTGTGGGGGTTCTGAAGAAATCAGCTCGTGGTACCCCTGTGTGCAGGTCCCCCTACAAGAGCCATGTCGATCTGATGTTACTGTTAGACAAGAAGATCCTGCACATGCTAGCTTGGAATTTGATGGCTCAGCGACTCTCTTGCTGTCAATGGCGAGTTTCTCTGAGTATATATACTCAGTTTTTATGTTTTTGTAGGGGTCGATGGTTAAGCTATGCTCACGATCGTAAGTTTTGATGAAGCACTGGTGTTCCTAGTTATGTATCTGCACTTGAGACTTCTTGTTTAATGAAAGTCAGTTCCTTGCCACCTCTTTGCAAACATTGTGTTAGAACACTCGAAATTGGAGGATCTAGTTGAGGGTTTTTATGTTGTTATGATTTATGTTTGATCACTGCAATATTATTACTAGTTTTAATCAGTTTCCTATGTGTCTTACTTCCTTCTCACACTGAGTAGCTCGGAATTGGAGGATCCAGTCGAGTTGTTATAGTAGCATTATGATGAATGTTTGATCATTGTGTTGTTGTAGTTGTGGAATTTAGGCACATTCCAGTGTTTTGTTTTTCTTCTCTGAGTTGTTGGAAGGTCAGATAGCCATAGTAGTCCCGTTCACCACTCTAATCAAGTCTTCCCTCTACTCATTTTAATCTCAACTTTTTGACTGAAGTTAGATCAAGACCTCACCTGTTCATGCATGCCTGGCCTAGTTTTTTGAGTTAAAGCATTATTCTCTTGGGTCTGTGCCCATTCGACCACCCTAATTTATTCATTTGTGACATATAAAACTGATGGGTATCAGGCTTATTCCTGCCGCAATCCAGGAGTGACTTCTGGTGCTAACATTTCTGGCACCGTTGTCAGGGATGGAAGTGAAGATATCTTCCCTGGGAGAATGACAACGAACTTCTGATTCTGAAGGTGCATCAAATACAGAACCTTTGAAGATTGTGATTGCACCTGGTGACTCCACTGTCTTAGCTCCACTGTTTCAGTGTGGCTGCTTCTGGCTACACCTGGTAGCCCCTGGGAGAACACATCGCTCAGATTTGGTCTTTGATGGTGAATAAAGACTGGACACACTCATTCTGCATAACTTTCACCTGGCGACTCCACAATCAAAGACTCCACTGGAGGGGATTCTATTGACGGAAATGACCATGCCGAAGGGAAGGACTAGGTATCAGTTTATGAGCTTGCTTCATGAAATCCTATTTTTCTTTAGCAGTTCATTTCTCTCTTTCCCTTTGCTTATAGAGAGGATTATCCTCTGTTTTGTCTACTCAGATGATAATAGGCCTTCCTTTATTTATCCATCTTTGGAAGAAGAAAGCATACCCTCTTCTTGTGTTATAGATACTGATCCCATGCCTTCACCTCTGCCTATTCATAAAGATGAGATCTATACTACACCTCCTCTTGAAATTGAGCACCCTTGCAGTCCTGAGGAGGTTGAAAATAATTTACAATATTCCCAAACCTTGTTACCCGCCGTTATTCCTATTGAGCCTCCCCAGCCTCTTGTTGAATCCCATGATCAACCCACTGCTTTTCAAATTAAAATAAGAAATAAGTTGTTTAAACCCCTGAGGCTGCCATGTCACCTTAACCCTTATCCTCATGATTCCTTTGAGTATCTTCCTCGGTTTTCTGGGGAAGATCATGTTACAATTGAGAGGCACTTGGGGGCCTTTGAGAAATTTATTGATAAGTTTGAGATCGTTCACGATGATGTTTCCATGAGGTTGTTCTCACATTCCCTGTCTAGAGATGTTGTCATCTGGTTTAGATGTCTAGAGGCTGGTTCTATTGGTTCCTGGACTGAGCTTTACCATGCATTTTTGAAGTGTTGGGATGAGAACAAATCCCTTGATCAATATTGGTCTGATTTTAATGCCTTGAGGAGAGGGGAAGAGGAAGCCTTGGTTGTCTTCAATAGGAGGTTTTACAGCATCTATCATAGCATGCATGTGGAAATCAGACCTACAGAGATTGCTTCCATGGTGTACTATATCGTGGCTCATCATCCAGAGCTCGTCCTTCTCTTGAGAGAAATGAAATATTCATCGTTGAGACATCTATTTGAGGATGTTGTAGAGGTTGAATAGAACATCAGGGCTATCAAGTGGGTCCATAGGCAGGAAGATTTGTATGAACATGAGGAAGAAGACTATCAGTCTATTTCAGATTATGAGCAAGAAGATAGTGAACATGAATCAAATCTGGGACAACAACTAGGAAATAAGTATGATTCACAGTTGGAATTAGGTTCTTCAACATCTGCAGATTTTTCTATGGACAAGAATGCATATCAATCCTATGATCAGATTCCATAACATTTGAGCATTTAGCAATGGTTGATTGCATAGATAATTGTATGTTCTTAGCTGATCATAGTTATGATGTTCTAAATCTTGTTACACCTTTATCTTGTGGCCACTCTTATGAAGAAGAGTCGAAAAATGTTGATGATCGAGAGTTGGTTTCAAAAGAACCAAAAGGGCATTTATTTACGAGCAAAGATATTTTTGCAGAGGAGCATCCTGGCCTTCTAAAGCAGCTAGGATTCTGTCACAATATTCATGATCCCATGGTCATATACATGGAGTCCTACATTTAAGATTTTCTGAAATCTTCAAATTGCATTAGTTCACCAATACTCACAAGTGATTATGGTGTTATGAAAGATTTCCAAGACCACACTATAGAGCCTTTTCCTTTATTAATTAAGGAAAAGCATTGGGTGGAAATCAGCTATCCTGGACCCACAGAAGACACAAAAAAGCATGTAAAGGAGATATCAAAGCCTGACAGTGAGCAACCATCGTTTGAGGTCAGTCAGCTTGGATTAGCTTCTCACCCACCTGCGCTTGTCAGAGACATTCAACCATGCGTGAGAAACTATGGAACAGAGTCGTCTTTCTGCTACAAATTTTCTGGAGTTTGCCACTCATTCTATGAGCCTGTGAAGGAATACATGGAGGTGTATTTCCTTCATGATTTGTAGCCACCTAGCTTCATCCTAACCTCAGCCTTAGGATGGGAGCTGAAAGATGTAACCATTCTACTATCATGGTTGCATCATCTGCTAGTGATCATTGACATAGTGAATTAGCTTCCATTCAAAAAGTTGCTTGATTGGCTATGGTGGAAATTTTCTTTCACCTAGCACTATGTAAAGATTAATTAGTTTAGGACTGTACATAAATAATCTCCTCGGAGTATGTGTGTTTATTTTTGTTTTATTTCACTTATTGTTATGTATTTTTAGCAAGGTATTTTGAGCTCGACTCCATAGCCCAACAGAAGGTAACTGGAACTGCAGAAGGAGATCTTAGAGCCTCGCAGGGAAGACTCCCCCCATGGAGCCAAATGTTGACACCAATTCTTGTAATGGGGTGTTTTCTCTCCGGATTCAAGCCCGTGGAATAAAATGCAAAGAAACGGGGCTTAAAAAACCCATAAAATGCATTTTATCCAAGGTTGCAGCCATGAGCGCAATGCGCAGCATGCAAAAAATTTCCATTTTCAGTTAAAAAATGCAAGCAGGCGAGCAACTTCAGTTTTCAGTGGCAAGGATCCATCAATGGAGTAGATCGACGATCATCAGGTGAATTTGATTAACAACGTTGTGTGAAGTTTAGCGCAGGAGATAGCACCCATATTGCCGAAATGATCGGGGTCGTCCGATCCAGTGGGGACAAGTGGCAGCTGATTGCACGATCCCGGGAGTCGACATTTCAGGGTTTTCATTAGCAAATGCACCCATATTCCTAAGCCATGAAATCGTGAAACCCCAGGGGTTGGTCCCATGGTCCTAGCCCCTGGTCACATAGGAAGCAGGTCTAGGAAGGGCGCTAGCGCTTATCACGTGGCAAGGTAGCCCCATATCACCGAAATCATCCTAGTCATCCAATCGAAGGGATGTGTGGTGCACGATTAAGTCCGGTTGCGATTTCGGCTACCTGGACCTCAAAATACAAGGAGTCAACTCCTTCCCATCGTCGATACAGGAAATAAGGCGAGCGCTTTTTGGGCTCAGTCTATGGTCACAACCAATGATCATATGGACAAGAGATAGGGGAGGAGCCAGTAGGAGTTAAAGTGCTTATTCAACGATAGGATCTAGGGATTTTTTAGGGTAGAGTGTTGGGATTGTATTTTGCCAATACTCCCAGGTCCCGATACACGAAGCGCCTTTGGTTTTTAGGAGCATGGTCTCATCCCCAAGGTCGTATGAAAAGGCGGGCCCTAAAGAAGGAGGGTTTGTGGCATTATCTCAACCGTCCAACCAACATACACACGGTCATAGCCCGTGGTCCTTTTGAGAGTGGAGCCAAAAGAAAAAGGAGCTAGCTCTAGGTGCATGGTCATCCCCTATGCACGAAGTCTCGGCCACCTGCCATGGATGAATGCAGTTAATGAATTTCGAGTAGTGGTTGAAACCTCAACTCAGTCCTTAAATGGAAGGTGTGGGGGTTCTGAAGCAATCAGTCCGTGGTACCCCTGTGTGCAGGTCCCCCTGCAAGAGCCATGTCGATCTGATGTTCCCGTCAGACAAGAAGAGCCTGCACATGCTAGCTTGGAATTTAATGGCTCAACAACTCTCCTACTGTCGGTGGCGAGTTTCTCTGAGTATATATACTAAGTTTTTATGTTTTTGTAGGGGTCGATGGTTAAGCTAGGCTCCCGATGGTAAGTTTTGATGAAGCACTGGTGTTCCTGGTTATGTATCTGCACTTGAGACTTCTTGTTTAATGAAATTCAGTTCCTTGCCACCTCTTTGTAAACAATGTGTTATAACACTCGAAATTGGAGGATCCAGTTGAGGGATTTTATGTTGTTATGATGTATGTTTGATCACTACAGTATTATTACCAGTTTTAATTAGTTTAATGTGTGTCTTATTTCCTTCTCACACTAAGTAGCTTGAAATTGGAGGATCCAGTCGAGATATTATAGTAGCATTGTGATGAAGGTTTGATCACTGTGTTGTTGTAGCTGTGTCATTTAGGCACATTTCAGTGTTCTATTTTTCTTCACTGAGTTGTTGGAAGCCTGGATGCCCATAGCAGTCTCGTTCACCATTCTCATCAATTCTTCCCTCTACTCATTTTAATCTCAACTTCCTGACTGAATTTAGATCAAGACCTCGCCTATTCGTGCATGTCTGGCCCAATTTTATGAGTTAAAGCATTATTCTCCTGGGTTTGTGCCCATTCAACCACCCCAATTTATTCATTCATGACATATAAAACTGATGGGTATCAGGCTTACTCTTGCAATCCAAGAGTGACTTCTGGTGCTAACAGTGTGAATCTTTACTCAAATTGATAACCATGTTTCTCAACATGTTACACTCAGCCTCCAACTAATTAATTTTCTTCTTTTGTTGTACAAGGGTGTTCATAATTATTGTTGTCTGTGAAGTGCATTGGTGTTCATTCGCATGAAATTTAGAAGTAAATAAGGAAAGGAAAGGCCTATTGCACTGAATTTACTCCTCACTTCTTCTCAATGCCCTCCTAAATGCGTACACTTCCCTGTAATCCATATGAATAACAAACCTAGAAAAACAATAATACCATAGTTTGTTTGTAGCATTCCAAGGATCAGATTGAGCCACTACAGAAAGGTCCCAAAGAAATCCAGGATTCCAGAACTTGATGGGGAAATCCATTTTCTATAGGATACCAAATAACCAAAGTCTTCCTAATCCAATAAACAAGGAGATTGAGAGGTCACACCTCAAAGAAAATAGGCAAGAGATTACTTAGAATACCCATGCACATAAAATAACCATGAGATGTGAAATACATGAGTAAAAAATACTCCAGAATAGATGAGAGCTATCCATAGAACCACACACAAAATACACCCTTCCTCCAAGGGCCAATACCAGAAAAAAAAATCCACCCACAAAACCACACATAGAATATGCCCTTCCTCTACGACCCAACACCAATAAGAAAAACACCTTCTTCACAACCTAAATCAAATTATAATAGATTTAATTTTCAGAAGACTAACCATAGTTGGAGAGAAGGCCTTACCAATATTGTTTGTGTGGTCTTCCCCTTTTCAACGCAACAAGCATCCTCCTCCCCCTACACCATTATCCCACCTTGCTGAAGCATCTCTTCAATGACAAGTTCAATAGACAAAGCAACCTTAAATCTGATCATGTGAATAAGGGAAGTGTGTGTCCTTTCAAATCCAGGATCATAACTTGAGATCTAATGCTTGTATTTGATGAACAAGTGGTAATTAATTACAATGTTGAGTGACCTTACCTTCATGACCATAAGTTGCTAAGATTTCTATGGAATGGGGTGGAAACACTACCCCTCTTTTTTTAATGAATCTAGGGTTAAAGTCGACCTCTGTATTAGCTATTGAATAGGCCTTATGATTATGTTCTCTAAGAACCTAATAAAATGAATACTTATGCAAAGTATCAATATCCTTTTGGACTCGGGCCATGATCGAAGCAATTTTTCTATCTAAGAAGATTTTTTCGAAACCATTAGGTTGATTAGTGTGCTTGAGTCTCCAATGAAAATCAAAGAAGATTGACTAACTTATTCTGCTAGAATGATACCCAGGTAGAGAGCACATGCCTCTACTTGATTGTTTGTAGCCTTTCTAAGACCCCAAGCATATGTTTTTTCTAGATTTCTCTCGAGATCCAAAATGATATCCCGCCCGACACCTACTACCCCTAAGGAATGCCAATATTGTTACAAGTATGTTGAAATTGAGATATGATGTAGGCATACACATTACATTTTAAGATAAAGTGTTTTTCAAACTCCACCTTATTAGTATCCCAAAGATGACAAATTATTTCATCCCATGACATTTTAAGAATTGTCCAACACCTTATTTGACTATGGAGCTCATGAGAGTTTGCACTTATTTTAGCAATGTTCATTTTCTTCTTTATGCTAGCTATAATAGAAAGTACTTTTGATCTTCTATATTAGGGTTAATGACCTCTTTATAGTATCGTATTTTTATCCTATCCTCTAATTCTTTATTGCACCACTTAATGACCTCTTTATAGTGTCTTAATTTTCTCTTGTCCTCTAATTCTTTATCCCACCATAATTTCTCCTTAAATTTAGACGTGATAGTATTTTTAATGGTATCAATATTCTATAGAGTGACCTCATCCTTTATTCTCCAATGATTTAGCCAAGAATTGGCATATTTATGGCAACCCATCTTAAGCTAGAGTGGCTTTGACTAGATTTTGAAGCAATCTTAGGAAGCTTCTTGCCTTTCATGTTAGTTGTCCCGTGCTTGTACATTGGATACCTAGTCATTGTTATACTCTAACTAGAGTTATGGTACAATGGAATGAAAAAACAATGCCCAAAATTCAAATTTTGGATCATTGGAACATCAAGCATTGATGGCTCATCACACATTTATTGGTTTCAATCAATCGAGAGGTCAACCTACATCTAGATACAGTCGATCAGGCGATCAACCAGCACATTGTACCAATCGATCAAGTAGTCGATGTGCATGTTGGTTGAACAATCGACCAATAATAGAATATAGTCGAGTAGTGGATCGAACAACCCAATAATCGACTATGATTTGGATGCATAGGAGGTCGGGTCGAGCATCCTTGTCGATCCGACTTGACAGAGAGGATTTAGTAGAGTCGACTCTAACAGTTGATGGTTGCATGTGGATAGATATTTTAGATTCTATGGAAGTTGGTTAGATCTTGAGACTATAAAAGGAAGACCCCTTGGGTCATTATCATCAAGTGGTCAATTGATATTGTGAAATAGATCATGCAAATCAAGATGTGCAACAAGCATTTTGATGTTCTGATCATAGTGTGTTCTACTTAAGTGCTCTAACGATGTCTTTAGACACCACTTTTATCTTTGAAATTTTGTTCCTCTTTGGTTATTTGTAGTACTGTGTCCTATGTTTCATGTCGTACTCCACCCCATTCTCCAACATAGTATCAAAACCGATGGTTTAAAACCTTGACCTGTTATCTGAAAACCTTTTTGAGTTGGATCTATTATGTGATTGACTTTGGGTCAGTGGTTTGATGATTGGAACTCATCAAAATAGACCAGTCTGTCTAGATATCGAATATGGCTTCAAATATTGATGATGTTGTTCTAAATGGATCAAATATTTGGAATGGGCACAAGATATAGAAACCCTATTGAAGAGAAAAGGACTGTGGCTATATATGAAGGTGGAAATTCTAGATCCAACAGATGACTAAGTGAAGTTTGTTGTTGATGAAAAGAAGGATGAGGCTCTAGGAGTCATCACGACCTACATCTCATGAGAGATTTGATTTCATCTCAGTGGAATTGACTACCCTCATCAATTCTGGAAGAATTTGATAACCTTGTTCGATCAATTCAATGAGAGCCACGTCATGCAGTTAGAGAAAGAGTTGATCTCTCTCAATCCTCATTCCTTTTAGAGAATGGAGGACTATTTGGCACGTGTCAAGGAACTCCAGTTGAAGTTGGGTGAATATGGAAAGAACTATCAGAAGAAGGATGGACACGTCAAATGATTACTAATGAACTTGATAACTATCATTCAACGCAAGGAAGATGGTAAGGATTACACCTTTGAAGAATTTTGTCGTCTTTTGATTATTGTTCAACATATATTCCTTGGAGAAGGTAATCTTGGTGGAAAACACTAGGCCCACTTGTTCAATGGAAAGAGCAAGATGGATTCCAGGAATAGAATTCAATCTGATGCCTCTACACAAAAACATGTATATCATGATTAGGGACCCTAGAGACAGCCACAACGAAGTCGAAAGAAGAAGACATATCAGTACTATGGAAACACCCACTGATAATTTCACCTTCCAAGTTGGAACTTCTCAGGCCTTGCTATCTCATTCTGCACAGAATTAATGGGTAGCTGACTTTAGGTGCACCCATCACATGGATAAAGATGCCTCTTTATTCACGAGATTGAATAAAATTGAAGAGAGTAAATTATATGTTGATGATTATTTTGGATTGTATGTTGCTATTCAAGGTGATGTTGCTTGTCGATGTCTATCATTTGCCAAATCTTAGTGCCAATTTGTTGTTTATTGCTCAGTTGACCCAGACAGGTAAGATTATGTAATTTTTTCTATATCGGTTCTATGTTTGTGATTTAAAGAAAGTCAAGTCAATTGTTGTTGGTGGGATTATCGACCAAATGGACAATTTGTACAAGTTTTGTGACTCAACTTGACCTGAACACGAACCGACTACACTTGTTTCTCACACCGACAAGTGAAGTCGAATTTGGCATGAGAAACTCAGACATCTAAACTTCAAAATTCTACAGACACTAGAAAATCAGAACATGGTTGTTGGTTTACCAAAGACGTTTCCCCATGAAGTATTTTGTAAGGGTTGTGTGCTTGGGAAACATCATTAGGAACCATTCGACTCTGGAAAAGTGTGGAGAGCACAAAAGCTACTGGAGCTAGTTCACAGTGATGTATGTTCTATCAATTTACTTTCACTAGTAGGTGCAAGGTACAATTTGACTTTTATTGACGATTTCTCTCACTTCACATGGGTAATGTTTTTTGAAAAATAAGAACCTCGTCTTTGAGAAGTTCAAGGAGTTTTGGGCCTTTGCTAAAAATTAATGTGGTTGACCCATCAAAATCCTAAGATCAAAAAATGGTGGTGAGTATGTCAATGGACCTTTTGAAGAACACCTACTTCAATCTTGTATTGACTGACAGAAATCAGTTCCTCACACACCTCAGCAGAATGGCATTGTAGAATGAAATAATCATATATTATTCTAAATGGATAGATGTCTTTTGCATGATAAAAACCTGCCTCCTCACTTCTAGGTTGAAGTGGTATACTGTGCAAATTATCTACTCAATCCCATCTCGACTCAAGTTGTTCCTTCCATGACTTAAGTTGTTGTCTCAGCAATGTTTTTTGTGAGAGTTATAAGAACTCTCTCCCACTCTTCTTCACAAATGTTTAAGGCACATAGTTTCCTTTTCAACTCTTCTTGTTTTTTTATGGAAGGTTGCCTGCTTCCATCTTCAGAAATCCTATTTCTGGTTACACCTGGACACATAAACATATTACATACAACATTTTCCTCAGGACATTCTTGGAACTCATTTTCAGTCACGAACACAACTTGTTCTTATACCACAAAACTTAATCATTCACATGCATATCCTTGAGCTTTGTATTCATTTATAGTCCTTGAATATTCATTGATAGTAGAAGCATTTGTTTCCTCTTGATTGTCCTCTAAAATAACTTCATGTTCTATACTACTTTGTTCTGCAATTTCCTCATGCTTCCATAAGGTATATGGTTGCCTCCAAACTTCATCATAATAATTCACCTATTAATTGACTTGCTTCAAAGGAATGTCCCACTCCTTGTTTACAAATCCCTTATGCTGACTTAATGCGCTCTTGATTTTATCCTATTCAACAATTTGTTCAGCAATTTCGATATTGTCTTCATCCACTTTGCTCTCTTGTAGAAACTTCTTCCTTAGCATCCTGTTATTGTCTTCAGAGACAGTTCCTTGTTCATTTTATGTCGGCATACATTCCCATTTACTCAACAAAATGGAATCTACTAAAGGAAATCTATTACCTCAATTTCCTCAATTTCCTCTTTGAGATATCCATCTTCAACCTTAGGCTTCTCTAACCAATATTCCAACAACTTTAGTTCTTCATTGAAATTCATGGACACTACCTCTAAGTGTTGTCTCTTGTATTTAGTATTAGAACTCTTTAACTGTACATAATCTCCCTTTTCATTTTTTTCATGAGACAATGCTTCCCCTTCCTTTGATATGGCATATTTCTAGATTTGTATTTCCTTTATGCCTTCATGAGGAAACTCTTCATCATCATCTTCCTTTATTGTAGTTTTTTATGATTGTCCATCTCCATCACCTACATAAAATACACACACACACAAATTATTAGTTTTAAAACCATGAGACTTCTGAGTCCCTTCAAATTATTCTAGCATTGTTTCTTTATGTTGGAATGAACTTTCCAAGTTCTCCATGAGGTCTTCATCTTGTCCCTCTTCATCCTTTCCAAGCATTACTCCCTTCTCTGGTTCACAAAAGTGAATTCTTGTTCATGCTTCCAAGGACTCTTTGTACTCGGCCTCTCTGAATTCTTTCTCTCTTATCCAAGCATTCAATCCGTGCTTCAAGATCTATCTCAACTTCCTTACATATAATTATAAAATAGGCCATTTAACTTTCTTTTTCAAATTCCAACCATATCGTTGGTCTTCTTTCACTTTCTCCTGCAACAACTTCATCATCACACTGAGTTGTTCCTTTAACTCATCAAGTTTTCTATCAAATTCCTCATTACTTATCTGGTTTCTTCCAACTACTTTGGAACTTTCTCTTATATGGTTGTGGATTTCTTTTGAATCCTTCATCTGACTATATCTAGTCATTTTCAGTTCTTCCTTTGTGAGTAGCTCCATGCTCACTATGAGTTGCAATAAGACTCTGTGATAACAAGTCTGTTTCACCTTGCTATAATATACCACACCAAGCTTCTCCTCCTAAGCCTGGCCTCTTGGTATCTTCGGTTCTCTCCTTTGAAACATTTCTTGATCTTCCTCTGCTCCTCTAGGCTTCTGCGCTACTACTCACTTTCCTCTCAAGGACTTCCACTGTTCTCCTCCTTTTATCACAACATTACTAGCTGTAAGGATTCTTCCATAATATCCTTCCTTGTTGTTGCTATCTATAAACACAAACACTTCTTAACCAAAGTTATTGAAAAATATATAATTTATTTAACTGCAAGATCAATTTCAATATCTTGTCCTCCAATCATATATATCCACTCTACCCCTTGGTTGGAATGAACTCAATCTGCAACTTCAAAGTTCCTTTGTTGAAATTTGTTCCTTTACTCTAACATACCAAAGTCTTCCTTTCAACAAATACATGACTTCTTCAAACAAAAGTAAAAACACATACCTTACCTCCAAACATCTCCTGACTTGTACATTGTCATTAATCTTCAATAGCTTCCTTCTGCAATTGCTAATTTCAATACTTTCCCTCTATCTACAAGATCTGATTCTTTATTCTAAAATTGTCTCTTTGTTTACTCCTTATCAAAGAGCATTGTTGCGCTCAGATACCACTATGATGAATCATCCCTGCATAGACTCACAATTCTCACTATGTTGCCCAAGATTAATGTTGGGCAGGTTGGATCGTATGTTCTTAATCCAGTGTATGAACTTTACAATTGATCAAATCTTTACTTTTGTTGAAAGGTGCTAACAATCCCACATAAAAACAAGTGTTTAAAAACCCCAGTGCTAACTCAAAACCGTAGGATATAATCAGGTGCTAAAACTTGAATGTTAAACATCTTATGCATAGACCTGTGTCGTAACCCAACTCAAGTGATAATACTCTATTGTTTATGAAGTGTCAAAATTATGCCATATGACCTTGAAGCTTAACGAGGTGCTAAACAACTAACCACTATAATTATGGGTGCTTAACTTCCTAGAGGACCTTGTGCCAGAACCAGGCGCTAAGGTTATCTTCGTCAAAACTTTTCTATCAGGGTGTCTTGATACACATGGGTTGGATCACTCCGACCATTCAGACTTCGACAAAACTGGGACTACTCTGACCGTTCTCCATCGTCGATCAAATCAAAGGACTAATCTTCATCATTGATCGCCATTGCTCCCATTTCTAATGTACATTGTCAATCATCTCCTCTGATCGAATCCTCACCGTTGGTTTATTGAAGTTAGCCTTAGCTTTATCGTCATCGAAACCAAAACAAAATTAGAGTTTCGATCAAACAAAGTCCCAATAAATAAACTTTGATGACTATTAAAACTCCGACGACTATTTCCATGTGTCTCTTTCAAGAATCGTTGATCTAACGAGTTATAATCAGGTGCTAAAACCTGAATGCTAAACATTTTTTGCGTAGACTTGTCTCGTAACCCAACTCAGGTGTTAATACTCTATTGTTTATGAAGTATTGAAACTCTTCCATATGGCTCGAGACCTTAACCAGGTGCTAAACAATGAAGTGCTAGAATTTCAGGCCCTTAACATCCCATAGGACCTTGTGCCAGAACCGAGCGCTAAAGGTATCATCGTCAGAACTTTTCTATTGGGGTGTCTTGATACACATCCGTTGGATCACTCTAACCATTCAGGCACCAAAGAAAATGGGACTACTCTGACTGTTCTCTGTCATTGATCAAATCAAAGGTCTAATTTTCGTCGTTGATCTCCATCACTCCATTTTCTAATGTACATCGTCGATCATCTCCTCCAATTGAATCCTCACCATTAGTTTATTGAAGTTAGCCTTATATTTATTATCGTCTGAACCAAAATAGCATTGGATTTTCGATCCAACAAAGTCCTGATTAATAAACTATGTTGACTAGAAAAACTCTGACCACTATTGCCATGTGGCTCCTTCAAGAACCATTGATCTAACTCATTATGATTATATCTCCGTCGTCGATCAGAGTTTTCTTCAACCGTGTCTTCCGACTGTTTATAACTCTGATGCCCTTATTAAATATACATCGTGATCGAGGGTCACAATTTCTTAAGCTTCTAGGATTTAAATAGTCTGAAGTTCTTGTGATGTCAATCGTTGATCTTGCATAATCGACTATCACGATCAAAGTCCATTTCCTCTCCAAAACTAAAACCTTTGTAAAGTTTGTAGACCCTTCGGCTTCATCTCGATTCCATTTCTCTCTTGGCTTCCACAATCTAGCTTCCTTCCACAAAGTTCATAGGAACTTTGTTACTTGATCTATTCTTCAGGTTTGAAGTTTCACTTGCTTCTCCCCCATCTGCACAAAAAATCATTCATGCGAAATGACTACGGTCTAGCGCTTGTTCATACAGAACCCAGAGTACTCATTCACAACTTTAACAGAGAAATACACACATAGTTGCAATTTCTCATTCGGGGTTATTAGCAATCACATTTATTTACATAGGATTACACACTCAGTGAAAATACTTTATTTCATTTGATCTTTATACATAATTTCAAAAATACTTCTCTCTACCAATTCCATAATATGGCTTCTTCCCCTTAGCCCAATTTCTCAATAATAGGTATCTCCTCAACCTTGTTCTGATAACTCTATCATTTGGCCACCCCCGTACATGCCCAAAGGTCTACAATACATAAGGAAGGAATCTGAACTACCAATTAATTCAGATCATAATCAAACTCGAAAAGATCAACAACCTATCACTAGGATCTCTCAAACCCACAAATTCTGCTAAGAATGAAGATTCTTTTACATGACAAAACACTAAGCTAACAACTCACCATTATCCCGACACTTCTAGAATTCATTAAAAACATAGAAATTACAATAATTTCAATTTAGAGAACCCACTCCCTTGGTAAATTCAAAGACACCCTTAGGCCTTTTTAAAATTATTGATTTCTGATGGGAAATGCTCCTGCATCAAAAAAAGATGCTTCCTCTCTTGCTGCTAGTTTCCAAATTGGATTTGGTTTTGGTCCTTTTAATAGCATCGATCAAGTAGCCAAGCTGGTATGGGATAATTGTTGAAAGCATTTAAGGGAGAAATCACACACACACACACAGGCACACACACACACACACATCGATTGTAATGATATGGAGTAGGGTATGTACACATCCGTAAACTTTAATAGTCAAATCGTTGCATGGAGAGGTTCCCTTGTCTTACAAACATGGTTCTTATTCAACCATTTATTTAACTTAAACTGATAATATCCAACTTTCTTATATTATCAATGCTACCTAGATTTTCAATAAACTTAAATCACTTAATAGCCATTATATCAAATACAAAAAACATCATTAAAAAATCCTAGACTTCTAAAATCGAAATAAAGGTTAGACAATAATGTGTCCATTCACTGATTATCATTACAATGTGATTATTAAAACCTTTGATTGATTAAAACATTGTATGTTAATAAATAAACTAACATTAAAAAAATAAAAACCAATTCATCACTTTTAAAGAATATATACATTAACCATACATAACATAGACATAGTCTAGCTAATTCATAGATAAAACAAGTCCCATTTCAACATGGTAGACAAATTTAATCTTATAAGCTTTCTTCAAAAACTCCAACGTCAAACATTTACTATGATGTGGTGTTCAGTGTGAATTTAAAGTGGAGTTGCCACGCCAAAAGAAACTTCTCATACCGTGTCACTGTCACTGCATTACAGTCACACCTACCACGACTCCATTACAGTCACACCTGCTACCATCAACTTCTCATGTCGGTGTCACTGCATTACAGTCACACCTACCTCCATTACAGTGACACCTACCATGACTCCATTACAGTCACACCTACCACCATTACAATCACACCTACCACGAATCCATTACAGTCACACCAACCGCCATTACATTCACACCTACCACGACTCCATTACAGTCACACCAACAGCCATTACAGTCACACCTACCATGAATCCATTACATTCACACCTACCGCCATTACAGTCCCACCTACCACGACTCCATTACAGTCACACCAACCGCCATTACAGTCACACCTGCCATGACTCCATTACAGTCACACCTACCGCCATTACAGTCACACCTACCACGACTCCATTACAGTCACACCTACCACGACTCCATTACAGTCACACCTACCGCCATTACAGTCACACCTACCATGACTCCATTACAGTCACACCAACCGCCATTACAGTCACACCTACCATGACTCCATTACAGTCACACCTACCACCATTACACTCACACCTACCATGACTCCATTACAGTCACACCTACCGCCATTACAGTCACACCTACCTCCATTACAGTCACACCAACCGCCATTACAGTCACACCTACCACAACTCCATTATATTCACACCTACTTCCATTACAGTCACACCTACCATGACTCCATTACATTCACACCTACCTCCATTACAGTCACACCTACCATGACTCCATTACAATCACACCTACCGCCATTACAGTCACACCTACCACAACTCCATTACAGTCACACCAACCGCCATTACAGTCACACCTACCACGACTCCATTACAGTCACAACTACCACCATTATAATCACACCTACCACGACTCCATTACAGTCACAACTACCTCCATTACAGTCACACCTACCTCCATTACAGTCACACCAACCGCCATTACAGTCACACCTACCACGACTCCATTACAGTCACACATACCACGACTCCATTACAGTCACACCTACCGCCATTACAGTCACACCTACCATGACTCCATTATAGTCACACCTACCGCCATTACAGTCACACCTACCACGACTCCATTACAGTCACACCAACCTCCATTACAGTCACACCTACCACGACTCCATTACAGTCACACCTACCGCCATTACAGTCACACCTACCATGACTCCATTATAGTCACACCTACCGCCATTACAGTCACACCTACCTCCAGTACAGTCACACCAACTGCCATTACAGTCACACCTACCACGACTCCATTACAGTCACACCTACCGCCATTACAGTCACACCTACCATGACTCCATTACAGTCACACCTACTGCCATTACAGTCACACCTACCACGACTCCATTACAGTCACACCTACCGCCATTACAGTCACACCTACCATGACTCCATTACAGTCACACCAACCGCCATTATAGTCACACCTACCACGACTCCATTACAGTCACACCTACTCCCATTACAGTCACACCTACCATGACTCCATTATAGTCACACCTACTGCCATTACAGTCACACCTACCTCCATTACAGTCACACCAACCGCCATTACAGTCACACCTACCATGACTCCATTACAGTCACACCTACCACCATTACAGTCCAACCTACCACGACTCCATTACAGTCACACCTACCGCCATTACAGTCACACCTACCACGACTCCATTACAGTCACACCTATCGCCATTACAGTCACACCTACCACGACTCCATTAAAGTCACACCTACCACGACTCCATTACAGTCACACCAACTGCCATTACAGTCACACCTACCATGACTCCATTATAGTCACACCTACCGCCATTACAGTCACACCTACCTCCATTACAGTCACACCAACCGCCATTACAATCACACCTACCATGACTCCATTACAGTCACACCTACCGCCATTACATTCACACCTACCACGACTCCATTACAGTCACACCTACCGCCATTATAGTCACACCTACCACGACTATCTTTATAGATTTTACAGTGACACCTACCATTACAGTGAACTTCTCATGTCGGTGTCACTGCATGTCACGGTAATACCATCAAACCAACTGTTTCTGAACTTATTTTCCTTTATTATTTCTCCATACAATGACCGTCTAGTACGACTCCATTACAATCACACCCACAAGCCCCCTTTTACTTTTACCTCAAGTCACCTATTTCTAGTATGACTCCATTAAAATCACACCCACAACCATCAACGTTTTCCTAACTTTCTCTTAAGACTATTTGTATGTCACGTCAAGCCAGTTGTTTCTGGACGTATTTTCCAAACATTTTTTGAAAAGCCATCCCACGGTTAGAAAATGAGCTCTCCTTCTCTAACTAAAGAAAGGCGTCCATAAATAACCAAACCAAAAGGCAAAAATCCAAGAACAATATGCAGAGAAAATGAGTAATCACATTAACATTATTTTGATTCCTCGCCGATAAAAGGAGGAACACTAATTGACTATTATTGGAAAAAAAAAAAGGTTAATGAAGGGATTTTTCTAATTATTATTGAGAAATAAATATTAATTAATGTGAACAATTTGTTTGATATTTTTTTACTTGTGGTTTGGACTTCAAATGTTTTTTCATATTCAATATTATATATTTATTTTTATCATTATTCCAAATAAATATTTTTTAAATATTTAATTATAATAAATTCTTATTAAAAAAAAATGTGATGTCTTAAAATAAATTAAATAAATTAAGTTCAATGTCAAATTTAAAGTTTCACATTTTGGCATTTTACAATAAATAAATGTAATACTTCAAATTTAAACTTTCACATTTTAATAATCATTTTGATAGTAATCATTTATTTTAAATCATAAAATACAATAAAAAAAGAAAAAATGTTTTATGGGATAGAGAATTTTATACCTATTTGTTATGATGATGATTATGAGTCTCCAATGAAAACAAGTTTGGTTTATTGGACTTTAAGAAAAAATTAAGAAATTAAGTGTTTTGATTTTAAATTTAATTTCTATGCTCAAAAAGATTTGAGAGGAGCTTTCCTAAATCTTCATAGTTTTGATGGGTTAACAAGTTAGAAAAGTTAATATTTTATTTTTGTTTTCAAATTGAAATTATGAAACTTGTATTACAAAAAATCAATAGCAAAAATATGAATGACGGAGTACAAAAATATTTTTCCTCGGATTTCAAACATGAATCACAGCTCTCAACAATCATAGACAAAACTTGCAAAGGTTTACACTTATTACATCCATGTGATTCTTGCATAAAAACTTACATGTATGTAACTTAAAAAATACCCATAAGATTCTCATTGCCTTACTAAACATAGAAACTTATTGAAAGCACAACAATTATTAGCTTCTTCCTGCCCATGGTTGGATGGAAGGATGTTCTGATTCTCAATGTCCATATCTCCAACAATTGATGCACTGTATCTTCTTCCTTTGGATCTGCTTGAAAACAAATTCTAGACATTATGTGATTAGAAGCTATTGGTGTGAATCTTTACTCAAATTGATAACCATGTTTCTCAACATGTGACACTTAGCCTCCAACTCATTAATTTTCTTCTTTTGTTGTACAAGGGTGTTCATAATTATTTTTGTCTGTGAAGTGCATTGGTGTTCATTCGCATGAACTTTAGAAGTCATGAAGGACAGGGAAGGCCTATTGCATTGAATTGACTCCTCACGTCTTCTCAATGCCCTCTTAAATTCCTACACTTCCCCATAATCCATATGAATATCAAACCTAGAAAAACAATAGTACCATAGTTTGTTTGTAGCATTCCAAGGATTAGACTGAGGCACTACAGAAAGGTCCCAAAGAAATCCAGGATTCCAGAACTTGATGGGAAAATCTATTTTCTGTAGGATACCAAATAACCAGAGTCTTCCTAAGCCAAGAAACAAGGAGATTGAGATGTCAGTCCTCAAATAAAATAGGCAAGAGATTACTTAGAATACCCATGCACATAAAAGAACCATGAGATGTGAAATACTTGAGTAAAAAAGACTCCAAAATAGATGAGAGTTATCCATAGAACCACACACAAAATACACCCTTCCTCCAAGGGCCAATACCAGAAAAAACAAAGCCACCCACAAAACCACACACAAAATATGCCCTTCCTCTACGAGCCAATACCAATGAGCAAAAACACCTTCTTCACAACCTAAATCAAATTATAATAGATTGAATTTTCAGAAGACTAACCATAGTTGGAGAGAAGGCCTTACCAAGATTTTTTGAGTGGTCTTCCCCTTTTCAACACAACAAGCATCCTCCTCCCCCTACACCATTATCCCACCTTGCTGAAGCATCTTTCCAGCAACGAGTTCAATAGACAAAGCAGCCTTAAATTCGATCATGTGAATAAGGGAAGTGTGTGTCCTTTAAAATCCAGGATCATAACTTGAGATCTAATGGTTTTATTAGATGAACAAGTGGTAATTAATTACAATGTTGAGTAACCTTACCTTCATGACAATAAGTTGTTAATATTCTATGGAATGGGGTGGAAACATCACCCCTCTTTTTTCTTAATGAATCTAGGGTTAAAGTTGACCTCTTTATTAGCTATTGAATAGGCCTTATGATTATGTTCTGTAAGAACCTAATAAAATGAATCCTTATGAAAAGTACCAATATCCTTTTGGACACAGGCCATGATCGAAACAATTTTTCTATCTAAGCAGATTTTTTCGAAACCATTCGATTGATTATTGTGCTTGAGTCTCCAATGAAAATCAAAGAAGATCGACTAACTTCTTCTGCTAGAATGATACCCTGGTAGAGAGCACATGCCTCTACTTGATTGTTTGTATCCTTTATAAGACCCCAAGCATATGTTTTTCCTAGATTTCCCTCGAGATCCAAAATAATATCTCGCCCGAAACTTGCTACCCCTAAGGAATGTCAATATTGTTACAAGTATGTTGAAATTGAGATATGATGTTGGCATACACATTACATTTTAAGAAAAAGTGTTTGTCATACTCCACCTTATTGTTGATGAATGCAGCTATGTGAGACATTCTCCAGCTTACAAACATGTGAGATGTGGATCATTGCATCTATGTGAGTCTTTCTCTCAGCTTACAAACCTGAGAGAAATCCCCTAAGAAGGGTACGTCGTTCCTGCCTGAGACAGAGCTAGGAATGTACAAATGACCTCCTCCATTCAGAGAGTGAGAATAACTCCAGATGATTATCCAGTGGGAAAGGCGATTTGTTGAGTTAGACGTGCCTGTGGCTGAGCACAAGGTGAACGTGTGAAATTCCAAAGTGTTGGGCGCATCATCATGTGAACAGAAATGAAGATGATGTATTATCCTCCTCTGAGTAGCGGAGTTGACGAGAAGACTCTAGATGATTCTCTTGTGTGAGGCGATAGGAAAGAAGATCTGTAGAGTGGACGTGGATGTGGATGAGCACAGGTGAACGTGTGAAGATTTGGTTCTTCTGTGTAATGCAGTGAACTAGATATATGACGTCCCTATGGATGTGCCCCTAGTGGATGAGCACTAGTGGGTGTATCAGATCCTTTGCTATATAATGTTCAAGAGTCAGACATGCATGTAACTCTAATTGTTATGTAAATGGTACATGTCAGCCCCACCTTAATGTGATTAATAATAAATGTAAAAGAGAATTAATCTAGTTAATAATAATAATAATAATAATAATGTGACATAGAGAGGTCAGCCCTGTTGTGCCAATAGACACTTATGTTGATAAGACAAGTCGGCTAAAGAAAATAATTAATATTGAGTTTTTATCCTCCAAAAAGAGAAATCGGCCCAGACAGCTAAGGAAGAGTAGTATAAATATAGGATGCCAGAGCTCATTTGGACACATACAACTTGCAATTGCAGAAATCTAGTGTGCACTGCAGAAATTTAGTAAGTGTGGAAGTCTGGAGAGTAGTTGCAGCTGCATCTATTGCAACTTGTATTTCTGGTTTTAGGCTTGGAATTTCTCTTGGTTATGGTTTGTACTTTCTGCCTTGTGTGCTAGCTCTGGAGAGAGGTATGCTACATTGATTGGCTATTGGTTCTAGGGTTGCTTCCAGAATTATTCTCATTGTCAAGGTTAAGGGGCTCGAGGTGGCTTCAGCCTATGGTTGGGTGACAATATTGCTATATTGTCTATGGTTAAACAAGAACACCTATTTTTTCTAACAGGTTATGGGCCCACACTATCTTCGGACAATCTAACCATTGGAAGATAGATTGGGAGCATTTTTCTCAGTTACAGTTGCAGTTGTAGTCAAAGTTTTTGTTGCAGCAATGAAACCCTAACCCTCTTGTTAAGGCACCTTAAGTGAAGAGATTGACCTAATTTATGGATAGCCTAGTGAGCCCTAACCTAGCACACCTCCTAGTACTCTCAACAAGCTAAAATGTCAGGTTTGAGTTTTTGGTCAAAGTCAAAGGTTGACCAAATCAAAGAAGTCATGAATTACTCTATGAAGTTAGAAAACAAGTTAGAAGGGGATTCTAACTTCAGAGCATGGAAGACAAGGATTGACCTCATCCTTTCCAAGAATAAAGTGTTGGATATCGTGAAAAGAAAGATCGTGGAACCACATTTTGAAGAAGGGAAAAGAGAAGGAACGTCAGAACATTGCAGTTATGGAGAAGTTCAAGGACAATGACATCAATGTGATGAGTATCATAGTGGACTTTGTAAAAGACCACTTGATACCCTACATATCTCATCTTGACTCATCAAAGAAGATATACGATACCCTAACTAATCTCTTCTCACTCAGAAACATTGGACGAGTAATGAGTCTGAAGAATGAGCTTCATGACATGAAAATGAATGATGATGAAAGAATAACATCATACTTTGTGAGAATCTCTTAGTTAAGAGATCAACTACAAGCTATTGAAGAAATCATTTCAAGGAACTGGTAAATATAGTACTCAACAACCTTCCCAAGACATGGGATGCATTTTCTGCAAGCATGAACACAAGAAAGGATTATCTCACATTTGAAGAACTTTGGAATTGTTGTGCACAAGAAGAATCAAGGATTAACACAAAAGAGAATTCCCAAAAGTAATACGATGATCAAGCCTTCACAACAAAAATTCAAGAATTTCAGGAATAAGAGGAAGTTTGGCTTAAGGAAGGAAACATACGAAGCATCAGTTGTTGAAAAAAGGGAACCCTCAAAGAAGGCCAAGTAGGATAAAACAAACTTCTTCTTCTAAGTCAAGGTAACAATATTCTTCAAAGTTCTTGTACATACCATGTTTACATAGTTTTTGTACATATCTTGCATATCTATTTCTTAGAAGATAAGATGTTCAAGTGAAACAATACCTATG
>ML776994.1:738821-777998 GCA_009831015.1 Picea engelmannii
GCCAGAACAACCAGTTATTATACCGAGAATCTAAGACTACCAGCTTGGTTTGAACCCATTAGAAGCAATCAAGCAGAAGAAATGGAAGTTGTGATGAAGAATAGTGTATGAAAGACTTATGAATGGATGCATTGCGAGATTCATAACTAGAGGTTCTCCCATATGGAGGGAGAAGACTATGATGATAGCTTGTTCTAGTAACTAGACATACCTCTACCTGAGCCATTATATCTTCTGCAATATCCATGGGTTGGAGTTTACATCAGATGAATGTAAGGACTGTTCTCCTCAACAGAGTAACTGAACAAGAAGCGTATGTAGAGCAACCTCAAGGTTCTTAGGTATACCATAAAGAGACCCTTATATATAGATGAAAGAAGACCTTGTATGGATTCAAACAACTTGGTGCAAAGCCTCTCATGCACATTAGAAGCGTGGTGAAAACATTATATGACAGAGATAATGTATCATAATGGTTACTCAGAAGTCCGGGATGATGGATTGCTAATCCATGACAAACTCTCATGATGACAGAAGAAGTATTACTTGGTTATGTTTCAGTTTGAGATTTTCCACGATGTCATTAGCTAGCAGGAAACAAAAGTGTTGAATTCGACCATGATATATTGTAATGATCAGAGCTATATGAAGCCCTCAGAGAAAACCAATGTTCCATGACATACCGAAGTACATTGAGATCAAGCATTATATTCTCTGTGATGAAGTCCAGAAAAGAGAAGTGGTTCTCCAATATATCTCCACAGAAGAGTAGATAACAAATATTTTGGTAAAGCCTCCGTCCAAGATGAAAATGTTGTGTACTCAAGAAACAATATGGGGCTCGTGGAGACGAATTCCTTATTAAAAAAGGAAGAGATTACTCCCAGGTTGGGAGGGAGCACTGATATGTTATTGATTCATGGAAAATCATTTTTTAGTTTGAAAAATGGTTCAGGATGAGAAGTTCCTTTCTAGTTTGGAAGGTGGTTTGAGATTTCTGAGGGACATGCATTTTCGAGTTCGAAAAATGGTCCAGATCGGACAATCATTTTCGTAATGAAAATAGTCCGATAGATTGATGATGTACCATAGACAACGATTCCCCTTGTGGCTAGTGTGGGGGAATGGTCTAGGAAAGTCATTCTTCTTGGTAGTCACTCTGAGTAGGGGTCAAGTAGAATGGTCTACCTCGTCTGGCAGTCATTCTTTTGAAGTTCACAGTTGTGAGCAGTTTCGAAGAATGGTCTATTTTGGAGGTTGGTACAGGACGACCATTTTCATTAGGAAATGGTCAGGACAGTCATTCCCTAGGGAAGAATCATTATATCCATGTTGAACTATGATTAGTTCCAGAGGAATGGCCCAGTTAGGTAAATAGTCCAGGTTGAGCAATCAGGGATAGACATTCCCTAGGGCAGACTCATTCTCTCCAGGTTGCACTATGATTAGTGTCGGAGGAATGGCCCAGTTAGGTGAATAGTCCAGGCTCAAAAATCAGGGATAAGTGTTCTTATTTTCTTGAGAAGAATAGTCCAGATATCCCATGGTTGATGTTTTACTTTCTGAGGGAAGATACTCTTCCAGATCTCACAGATGTGAGTGGAAGAATGGCCCAAATGACTCAATTTATATCATGATATTGTTTTATGCAGGTTGATATCAAATGATATGATTTTTTTGGAGAATGTATATCTCTGGACAGTAGATATATGCTACTGTGGTGTATTTGTTCCACTAGTTGAGACTATGCATCAATAATTAAGTAGTTGTGTGCTACTTGTTGTGGTTGTGTATTACTAGATAGTAGTTGTGTACTATAATGTATAAACACAATTGTGTTCTATTGAATGGCATTGTTCTAATTTCCAGTAGTGTTGGAAATGATTACCAACTATATGGATAGTCAGTGTGATGGTGGACAGTTATTCTCCAGGCGAAAAATAGTGCAGGATAGTTATTCTTCTAGGATGTATGTTCGGATTAGAAGAATAGTCCTTGTAGCCCATGGCATGGCTTCCAGCATCTGTTGGAACAATTATTCTTTTAGGACCTATGTCCAGATTAGAAGAATAGTTCTTGTATCACTCTGTGGATTGAGTGACTTATTCAACATCATGCCTGATTACTCATATGAAGTATGGCTTCAAGAGATGATGTAATTGATGCTATCATATGATACTGATAGTAATGATGGTGCTCATGATTTAATCATGAGATAGCCTGTGTGGCTATGATGATGCTACCGATTGAATGGTATGTTTGTGCTCAAGACCATTACTTTCAATACCTCCCTAACTAGGAGGGAGTGTTGATATTATGGTAGTTGCGGGAGGTATTAAACCTCCACGTGTAACCCTGACAAGAATATAATATTTTGGAAAGCAAGAAGAAACCCTAAATCATTAGACATAACCCTATAAGACAAGTCAGCTAAAGGAAATAATTAATATTGAGTTTTTAGCCTCCAGAAAGAGAAGTCAGCCCAGACAACTAAGGAAGAGTAGTATAAATACATGATGCTAGAGATCATTTGGACACATACAACTCGCAACGAAGTAAAGGAAAGCAAGTCATTGAAAGAGAAGATCAAGGAAGACAAAGAAGTAAAGAAGATAGGTCGTGGACAAGTCATCAAGTGAAAGAAGACACTAATGGGTGCTTTAGAGCACCTCGCAGAGAAGAAGGAAGAACATATCAACGAAGTCCTTAAAATGTGGGGTTGTGGCACCTAGGGTTTTGGCACCCGTACTTAGATCCAGGGTTTCTAAGAGTCATGGAATGATAAATAGAGGTCTAGAAGAGTTCATAAGGATAGAATAGAATGATTGAGATGTAAAAGTGTTATGTCTTAAAGCATTCTTGTATTTTTGGATCTTCAACTGGGTGCGAAGATCGAATCTGCAACTGGGTGCACAGGGTTAGGAGATAAAGAGGAGAGAGAAGGATCTGTAGTTGAGTGTGTAAATAGAACTGTATATTTTTATCTACTTTACCAATAAACACAGTTCTGTGGACGTAGCCCTAGGGAGAGGGTGAACCACGTAAAACCTTGTTGTTCTATGTGGTTGATGCTGTGTTATTTGCTATCTTTTATATTGTTATTGCATTGTTATTTTCCCTACTGAAGATAAGATATATAACTAACTTTGCGAAGTTAAACTTAAGACTGTTAAGAATCTCTAGGTTGTTGTGCGTTGTTATTCTAGAATCATCTTGCACTACCTCTAGTTGTAGACACCTGCATCCTGCACCCCCCCCCCGATTGCTACTTTGAGTGAGACTTCATCTGCTTCGAAGGTGTTGTCGTAAGGGCCAGTAGTTAGGTTTTCTTGGTGTGTTGTTAGAATTGAACCCTGGGTCTACCCCTGTGCCAACAAATGGTTGGTTACTACTCCTCCTATTGTTTTAGAAGCATTAAGTAACCAGAGTAACCAGAGTAATTAGAGCACTGTTACAAGTAGTTTAGTACATACTCAATCGAGAAACCAAGGAAAATCCATGGCAGATGAAATAAGGTTACCCATTTTTATAGGATATGGATCTGAGGATCCTGACCAGCACTGGTTCTTATGCGAAGATTTATGGAGCATTAAGCAAGTCACCGACGAAGCTGTTAAGAGGGTTCAGTTTAGTACTACCATGAGGGATCATGCATTGAGCTAGTATATGAAGTTTGTTACAAGATATGTACATCCTAAATTGTTGAATGACATTAAGACTGTGTTGAGAGCAGAGTTCAAGAAGCCTAAGTCAGAGTCGCAGTGCATTACAAAGTTGAAGGAAATCAAGCAGAAGGTGATTGAACCTGTTTGGGAATTTGATCAGAGGTTTAAGACCTTGACATGCCATTTAAGTTTTCAAATTCTAGACAAACAACATAAGGAATGGTGCATCGCTGCCCTCCTGCCACACATTAGAGTCCCTCTGATGCAACAGAAGGTCACTTCACAGGCTGAGGCGTTAGAGATTGCCATAAAACTAGAAGCAACCCCTGTAGGAGAATTCAGTCCAGGTATGAGTCAGATTTTGAATCAATTAACTAGTTTATCTTTATAGGTTTAAGACATGAAGAAAGATGAAGGAAAGGAGAAAAGAGAAGACATATGGTGTATCAGATGTAAAGAAGAGGGCCATGACAAAGAGCACTATCCTTTATTTAACGAATACTTGGCCTCTAGAGCTCCTAACCCTTTGAAGAAGACTACTTTACCATGGTGCGAGGTATGTAGAACTAGACATCACCCTAGTGAATGTTATTATATATAGAAATATGTCCAGACACCCACCAATATTTATTGTACATTCTTAAAATCTGTGGGGCATGATGAGAAGGATTGTAGGGATTATGAACTCATGCATGAAATGTCAAGGGATGCATATAGAATTCAATGAGAGTTAGAGAAAGAAGGGAATGTTGCCTAGTTCAATTCCCCAAGAAGAGGAACCTTCAATCCTCATGGTGGGTTCAGAGGAAGAGGAAGAGGAGGAGGCATGGGTCGAGGTCGAGGTCATATTATTTGCTATAATTGTGCCTAGCCAGGTCATTTGGCAAGGGATTGTCAGAACCCTTGCACCACTTGCAACTACTTTAATTCGTTTGATCATGTCATTGAATACTGTCCAGTATTGTTAGCCAAAGTTCTGGAAATATGGGGTGGAAACCAACAATTCCAACTAATATCAACTAAACCTCACGGTGAGGAACCCAAAGTCATTGTCATTACTAGAGGAGGAACTTACATATGAGAAGACAGGGTGACCCCAGTAAAAACTACAGATGGATCAGGGATCAGAAGATCTTCAAAGAAGATGCCATTGTTTGATCCCAGGAAAGAAAAGCATACTTTTGAAGAAGTAAGAAGAGAATTTGTAGGTGAATAGGCTTCTTCATCTAGGGCACAACCGAAAGTAAGGGAATGTGAAATGCCTCCAGCATTTGATCAGTCCGCCCTACCTAGATAGGGAAAAGAGGTAAGAAAGATTGTGGACTTCTTGTATACTTGTATCAATTTTATTAAAGATGAAAGAGTTATGCAGGAACTACAACGCCTGATAAAACAATATGAAATTGGAAGAGTAGATCCTCTGTTGAATAGAGCTTGTTATCACATAAAGTTGTCAAGGGCCATAGGTGTGTATCGATAAATCCATGTTTGTTGCCTTGCCTTGTCTCTCTATCTTTCACAGGCCAGGTCTTTAGGTCTTCCCCTTTTTTTATTTGGACGACTTGGTTTCACTTGAGGTCTTGCATGAAAGGTATTGTCCTGAAGCTCTCCGCTTTACCTTAAATATGAGCACTTATCTCTTTTGTTTCAGTCATTGATTTTTCTGTTTTCCCGAGCTCACCACCATCGCCCAAGTCTTTGTTTACAAAGACCGCAACCATGAACACTAAGTCGAAAAGGTCTAGCAAAGATTTAAATATGGGTTGTAGATCTCATTAGGAGAGATCAATGGTAGAAAATAATCACGAGAGTCGGGAGTCCGAAATGTTGTTAAAATTTGTTAGTCAAAGGTCCGAACTCCCGAAACCCGAAATTAGCAGGGACCATCCGATTCAGAGGGATGTGTGGCGCCTGATCCGAGAAGTCACGATTTTGCAAATCAATGGTCTTAGAATGGAGCATGGAGCTAGCACTCGAAACACAAAGTCGCGAAACGCCCAAGAATTAGGCCCATGGTCACAGCCCGAGGTCACATAGGAGGTGGGCCCAAGAAGAAATGTAAGCACTCAACGCATGATTGGTGACTCAGGTCTTTAAGGAAGCAATCTCGGCCATCGAATGCATAGAAAATCTGACCGTCGATCGGAAAAGGCCATTTTGCAAGTTCTTGCATCGTGATACTTGGAATCAAGTGGAGTGGAGATTCCCAAAATGAGAAATTGCGAAGCGCTTGGGAACTGAGCACCATGTTGTGGCTTGGGTCACATGATGAAGAGGCTAGCACCAAGAGCTCTGGGATGCGAAGGAAAGGGTGTCGATTTCACGAGGATTTGCAGAGCCTCGAGGCATCAGGATTGACTTGAAGAAGTCATGGGCACTGCCTAGAAAGAATTCATGGGTGTGAGGCCTCATCCTGATCCCAATGGAGGAAGTTATTGAATATAGGGGTGGTAGTTGAGACCTCATCTCACCCCATAAATGGAAAGTGTTGCAGAGAGCAACAATTAAGGAAGACTGTCCACCTGAAGCCTCCTCCTAGATGGATATTCCTATAAAACGCATAACTGCACCTGTCTCACATCTGACATTAGAAGACCTGCATAGTCTGAAAGAGCGGGTACTGAATGGAAAATTTGTATGCAGGGTTCCAATCACGCTCTTGGTAGTTGAAACCGTTTTTAGAATATATAGGCAGTTTTGATATTTTGTTAAGGTCAAATGGTTGAGCTAGGCTCCCTGCTATTGTAATAGTTTTATGAAGAACATTGGTTCTCTGGTTATGTATTTGTTTTTGAGACATCTTGGTTAATCTAAGTCAACTTTCTTACTCCATCTTATTTGCCTCTGATATTGAGAGAGTTCGTGAATGACTGATTGACATGAATTTTTATAACTGTATTATGATGAATGTTTGATTATAGTACTGTTATGATTTCTTTCATTTTCTTTGAATTTTGAATTCAAGAGGATATTGTGTTTAAGTTTTTCCTACTTAGGCTACTGGAAGACCTGATGTCCATAGCATACCTCTACACTCTCCTCATCAAAGTCTTCCCTCTATTCACCCTTACTCCAACTTACTGACTGAATTTGATTCCGGTATTGGGCTTACCTCTGTATTGGGTATTGGGCTTACCTCTGTTGCAATCCAAAGGTGACTTTTAGTGCTAATAGTTCTGGCGTCATTCTGCCAAGGAAAAAATCGAAAAAATTTCCCTAGGATAGAATGACAAAGAAGATCTGATTCTGAAGGTGCATCATATATCAGTACCATTCAAGATTGCAACTTGCACCTAGCAACTCCACTATTTCGAATCCACTTCTTCAGTTCTGGCTCCTAAAGGCAGACACACAAGGTCCACTTCACTACTGCCTCTAGCAATGTCTTAAGATGACCCAGAGGAAATTATTAGAAAGGGAAAGACTGCTAAAAAGGTACCTCTACTGTTGTACCAAGTTTTTCTGATAATTTCCATAATACCGCTTTACAAACTCTAGTAACTATTTCTGATTCTCCTATTATACAAATTGTTGGAGTTTCAAGAAATTTAAATTTTGGTAGTTTTCCTGCTGATTTCTCCCCTCCTATTCTTGGTTTGGAAGGAGAGAGATTTGACACCCCTTTCTCCCTCGAAGTTGTGAAGTGGAAGGAGAAAGATTTGACCTTAGAAGACTTTTCTACTCCTCCTCCTATTAGAGTTGCTGCAGTTGCAGAAGGGGAAACCTATTTTACCTTTATCCTCTCATCTTTATCTCCTAACTCTCAACCTTTTCCTTTTTCTCCCAGAAGCACAGCCCCAGTCTTGCCTGTCCAAAACCCATCTCCTCCTAGTTCTCCTCTAGTTCACACTCCAATGGTAGGAGCCAATCCCCCAATAACTAGGATGGAATCTATAATAGCTGCTAGGTATGCCCCTCTTGTTTTGCCTCATCCTATGAATTCCCTCCCAGTGGATGGCTACCTTAAGCAGTTACCCGAGTTCATAGGTGAGGGAGACATAACTGCGGAGGAACACCTTGAAGCCTTTTACAGTTTTACAGATTGTCATGTCATCATGGATGCAAATGTATGAATGATGATTTTTGTTCATATCCTTGAGGGTGAGGATAGGAAGTGGTTTAGGAATTTGCCTCCTGAATATATTGATGGGATTGAAGCCCTAGATGAAGCCTTCTTAAAGAATTGGGGGGATAGAAAGGATTTCCTTTACTATATTATAGAGTTTGGATCAATGAAGAAAAAGGAAGGGGAATCTATTTCTGACTTCTCGAAGAGATTTAATAAAATGTATAGCAAAATTCCCACTGAGGTTAAGCTTATAGAAACCTCTGCAAAGATTAATTATTCTAGTTCTTTTGACCCTAATTTCTACCTCTTGTTAAGAGAAAGTAGAGATACCTCCTTGGCTCATATACAAGATGCAGCCATTGAAGTAGAATCCAATATTATGGAATTAGATGAGCTTAGGAGTAAGGATGACAGGGACAGAAGAAGGGGAAGGTCTGAAACTTCAACCTCTTCCTCTGCTTCGCACCCTCGGGATGATAGGCTTACCAAATTAGTAAAATCTCTTTCTGTTGATATGGAGAAGGTAAAACTTAAAGCAAAATAGACTTATATAAATACTCAAAATGCTAATAACATAGGTACCTTCAGAAGACCTAATAATGCTCCTCAGATACTTCCAAGATAGCCCAGAAACAAAGGAAGGGATGATGAAAGGATCCAAACCCCTTTACAAAACAACCTTTTAGATGAAGAAGATGAGGAGGATGAAGAAGATGATCCTGAAATCCATTTCTTGGGTGACACCCCTCCATCCCCTCACTTGACCAAGTCTGCATATGGGGAGTCCTTGATGGATAATCAAATAAATGAATTAAATAAGGGAGAGAGGGAAAAAGAGAATATTAGTAAATATAATATGAGATCTAAAAAGAAGGGGGAAAACACTAATGCTTCAGATCGGCCCTCAAAAGCAGAGAATTCTGCCAAGGCTCTGAAAGTTAGCAATGAGAAAAAAGATGCTCAAAATCCCCTAGGTTTGATTGAGGATCCTACCCCAAAAGTCAAGGAGATTCTGAAATCTCCATCCTCCTTCAGTTTTGGAAATGAGATCCAAAAACATCAAGATCCTTGTACCATTTTTGGAACTGATAAAAATTGAAGAATTTAGAGAGTGTCTTTCCGAAGTGTTGTTGCCTAAAGCCTCCTCAAAATCCATTGATTTAGTAAACATGCAAGATGAAAAGCCAACAAGCCAACATTCATCTTAGGTCCTTTGATAGAATATAGAAATGATTAGTCCCCTCCCTTCTATACATCACTGAACATACATGATAAGGTGTTGCTTAATTGTTTGTTAGACTCAAGGGCATCTCACAATCTCATGCCCAAAACAGTCTCGGGTGAACTTGGATTAGAGATCACAAAGGCCTACCACTAATTATATTCTATTGACTCTAGGAAAGTGAAGTGCCTTGGGGTCATCAAAGATCTGGTTGTGACCTTATTTCAGTTGCCCATGAAAAGTGTGGTCATAGACATTGTAGTGGATGACGTTCACCCCAAGTTTGGAATGCTATTGTCAAGATCTTGGATAGAAATACTTGGGGGAACTTTACAAATGGACCTCACATATGCCACCATTCCCGTATTTGGGCGTGAGCATAGAAGACTTTACAGGGAAGATCAATTGGATTACATCATTAGTGATGAAGCAGACCCAACCAATCATCCTATTTTTTCTCTTGACACCAATTTTGGATCCAACATATTGCAGTTCACTGATGCTCCTCAAATCCCTCTTAAAATCAGAAAATAGTCCATCACTTCTTGTGAAACTCCTCCTCCAATTACCCCTATTTGGAAGATGTTCTTTGATGGAGCCTCTTCTAAGGAAGATGTTGGTGTTGGAGTAATATTCATTTCACCTTATCAAGAGACTATACCTCTGTCTTACAAGTTGGAATTTGAAGCCACCAACAATGTGGTAGAGTATGAAGCTCTTGTTTTGGGTTCAAGGGATGCGAAAGACATGGGAATTGAAGAGCTATCAATATTTGGGGATGCAAAGCTAATTATTCATCAAATAAAAAATATTTATCAAGGTAAGCACCCTAGGCTTATAACTTACATAAATGAGGTGTGGGACCTAATTGACAGTTTCTTCTTAGCTTTCAACATTTTATTTATTCCAAGAAAGGAAAATACCATGGGTGATTCTTTGGTTGTTTTAGCAAGCCATTTCAGAGTCCCACTGCCACCTAAACTCAAATATGATGTGGAGGTAAAATATAGACCCTCTATACCTGAAAATGTCAAGCATTGGAAGGTGTTTGAGGATGATCTCGAGATGAAAAAATTTCTTGAGTCTGTTGATGAATTATTTGCATTACATATTGACCAAGATCATGATTATGAAAGTAATCCTCATACTGATATTTTTCTAAACAAAATTGCCAATCATCATGTTGTTCAACTACCTAGCAATCACATTCTGAAGGGACTAGTTCCTTTAGAAAGGTTGTTCGATGGGAATGATGTGGTAGTAAATGTTAAAGGCTCAACTGATAATGCTAATATAACTGAGTACAATATCGGTACAGGGAAAGATCCCAAATTTGTCAAGTTGTCAAGCAGCTTGTCAAGAGAGCAAAGGGATGAATATGTTGAGTTGTTAAAAGAGTTTGTTGATGTGTTTGCCTGGACATATGAATATCTCAAGACATATGACACAAGTATCATTGAGCACAAGATCCCATTGAAGGAAGAGTCCAAGCCATTTAGGCAGAAGTTGAGGCAAATAAATCCTATTCTATTCCCCATTATGGAGAAAGAAGTAAAAGAGCTTTTGGATGCCCAGATTATCATTCCTTTGAGGTATTTTGAATGGGTGGCCAACTTGCACCTAGTGAGAAATAAAAATAGAGAAATCAGATTTTGTGTGGATTTCTGAAATCTGAATAGAAGCTCTATGAAAGACAATTGCCCCTTGCCAAAAATGGAACATATATTACAGAGGGTGATAGGGGCATCCATAATGTCTATGATTGATGGATTTTCTGGCTACTATCAAGTCTTTGGCTTGCATGAAGACAGAGAAAAGACAACCTTGACCACTCCGAGGGGTACATTCATGTATGCTAAGATGCCCTTTGGATTGATGAATCTAGGAGAAACCTTTCAGTGAGCCATGGACATAGCTTTTATTGGAGAAAGGGACAAGTTTGTGGTCATTTATTTGGATGACATAACAATGTTCTCAAAATATGATAAAGAACATCATGACCATTTAAGAAGGGTCTTTTTGAAATGCAGAATGTTTGGTCTATCATTAAATCCAAAGAATTCATTATTTTCCATGAAAGAAGGGAAACTGTTGGGGCACATTGTGTCAGATGAGGGGGTAAGGATTGATCCAAGCAGGGTAGAAGCTATCCAAAAAATTTCACCTGCTAGATCCAAGAAAGAAGTTCAATCCTTCTTGGGGAAGATTAATTTTTTGAGAAGGTTTGTTTTGAATTTTGCTGAGCTGGTAAAGTTTATCACAACCATGTTGAGGAAGGGAAATGAGATCAAGTGGACTTATGAAGCTCGTAATTCTTTCAATCAGATAAAGAAGGCCTTGAATGAAGCACATGTGCTTATCAGTCCTAACTACTCCAAGGAGTTTCTGATTTTCTCCTTTGCTTCATCTAACACAGTAGAAGTTGTTTTATTGCAGAAGAATGTTGAAGGGTTAGAGCATCCCATTTCATTTTTCAGTAGGGCACTAACAGATGTTGAAATAAAATATGACATCATGGAAAAACAGGCCTATGTGTTGGTTAAAGCTCTCAAAGATTTCAGAGTTTATGTGTTACATTCAAAGGTCATTGCATATGTCCCTTCAACTTCTGTGAAGGCAATCCTCATTCAGCCTGACATAGACGAAAGAAGGAGCAAGTGGATTGATAAGATCATTGAATTTTATCTTGAAATAAAGCCTACAAAATTGGTTAAAGGTCAAGTTTTAGCTAGGTTGCTGGCTAAATCTAATTATAAATCCTTGGGGGTCAATTTCATCAACATTTATTTAGAGAATCAGCAAGTTGAGTTGTCTGATGAAGATCCTCAAGTCACACCCCCATTGGCAGGATGCATTTGGTATAAAGACATTATATTTGGCAGGATGCAACTACTGGACAAAGCCCATGACCATCAACAAAAGATCAAGCAGGATTTTGACATGAAAGTAAGGAAAAATGATTTCCAGCTCGGAGATCTAGTACTCAAGTGGGATGCATCTAAACAAGAAAAGGGAAATCATGGTAAATTTGAAGCCTTATGGATTAGCCCATTCAAAATTTCTGAGGTTTTTTCCAATAACACTTACAAATTGCGAGATTTGGAGGATGCTGAAATTTTTGGTAGCCCTGTAAATGGGCATTTTCTGAAGAAGTTTGTTACTTAAATCCATGAGAGGCTTCCCATGTCATTGTAAATATAATTTTTTCTTTTCGTTTTTGTTTTTATGGAAGACTCCATAGCCCAATGGATAAGGCACTAGAACTACGCATTCTTGGCAGCTCGTAGGGAGCATGCCATCCCCTGTGGAGCCAAATGTTATCACATAAAGTTGTCAAGGGCCATATGTGTGTATCGATATACCCATGTTTGTTGCCTTGACTTGTTTCTCTATCTTTCAAAGACCAGGCCTTTAGGTCTTTCCCTTTTGTTATTTGGACGACCTAGTTTCACTTGAGGTCTTGCATGAAAGGTCTTGGCCTGAATCTCTCCGCTTTACCTTAAATCTAAGCACTTATCTCTTTTGTTTCGGTCATTGATTTTTTTGTTTTCCCAAGCTCGCCACCATCACCCAAGTCTTTGTTTACAAAGACTGTAGCCATGAGAACCAAGTCGAAAAGGTCAAGCAAAGTTTTAAATCTAGGCCCTATATCTCATTAGGAGAGATCAATGGTAGAAAATAATCACAGGAATCGGAAGTCCAAAATATTGTTAAAATTTGTTCGTCAAAGGTCTGAACTCCCGAAACCTGAAATCAACAAGGATCATTCGATTCATAGGGACGCATGGCGCCAGATTTGAGAAGTCATGATTTCACGAATCAAGGTTCTTATCATGGAGCACGGTGCAAGAACCCAAAACACGAAGTCGTGAAACGACCAGGAATTGGGCCCATGGTCACAGCCCTAGGTCACATAAGAGGTGGGCCCAAGAATAAAGGTAAGCACTCAACGCATGATTGGTGACTCGGGTCTTCAAGGAAGCAATCGCGGTTGTCGAATGCATATCAGCTCTGACCGTCGATTTGAAAAGGCCATTTCCCAAGTTCTTGCATCACGATATTGGGAATCAAGTGGAGTGGAGACTCCCAAAATGTGAAATCGTGACGCGCTCGAGAACTGAGCACCAAGTTTTGGCCTGGGTCGCATGATGAAGAGGCTAGCACCAAGAGCTCTTGGATGCGAAGGAAAGGGTGTCAATTTCACGAGGATTTACAGAACCTCGAGGCGTTAGGATTGACTTGAAGAAGTCGTGGGCACCGCCTAGAAAGCATTCATGGGTGTCAGGCCTCGTCCTGGTCCCAATGGAGGAAGTTATTGAAGATAGGGGCGGAAGTTGAGACCTCCTCTCACCCCTTAAATGGAACGCGTTGCAGAGAGAAACCATTAAGGCAGACTGAAGAAGGAGCAAGTGGATTGCCAATATCCTTGAATTTTATCTTGAAATAAAGCCTACCAAATTGGTTAAAGGTTAAGGTTTAGCTAGGTTGTTGGCTGAATCTAATTATAAATCCTTGGGGGTCAATTTCATCAACATTTATTTAGAGAATCAACAAGATGAGTTGTCTCATGAAGATCCTCAAGTCACACCCCCATTGGCAGGATGCATTTGGTATAAAGACATTATATTTTTCCTACAGAAGTTGCAGCCTCTAGATGGCATGGAAAAGAGCAAGGTAAGAGATTTGAAGCTCAAATCAATTAAATATTGTCTGATTGATCAAGTTTTATATTGGAAAGACCCTTTAGGAGTGCTTTTGAGATGTCTAGACCCACTTGAAGCCCAAAAGATTACATGTGATTTTCACGACGGTTTATGTGGGGGTCATCACTTATGGAGAACCACAACCTATAAGATTCTCATGGGTGGGTATTTTTGTCCTAGTCTCTTAACTGATGTCTGTGAAAAGATCAGGTCTTGTGTCAATTTTCATAAATGAGGCATTTAGATCCCGCCAAATAAAATGTGATGCATTTGGATTGCATTTGGATGCATTTGGTATAAATACATTTGGTTGGATGCAACTACTAGACAAAGCCCATGAAGAGAGAAGACAACCTTCACCACTCTGTGGGGTACATTCATCTATGCTAAGATGTCGTTTGGATTGATGAATGTAGGAGAAACCTTTCAGTGAGCCATGGACATAGCTTTTATTGGAGAAAGGGACAAGTTTGTGGTCATTTATTTGGATGACATAACAATATTCTCAAAATCTGATAAAGAACATCATGACCATTTAAGAAGGGTCTTTTTGAAATGCAGAAAGTTTGGTCTATCATTAAATCCAAAGAATTCATTATTTTCCATGAAAGAAGGGAAACTGTTGGGGAACATTGTGTCAGATGAGGGGGTAAGGATTGATCCAAGCAAGGTAGAAGCTATCCAAACTTTTTCACCCCCTATATCCAAGAAAGAAGTTCAGTCCTTCTTGGGAAAGAGTAATTTTTTGAGAAGGTTTGTTTCGAATTTTGCTGAGCTGGTAAAGTTTATCACAGGCATGCTAAGGAAGGGAAATAAGATCAAGTGGACTTCTGAAGCTTGTAATTCTTTCAATTAGATAAAGAAGGCCTTGAATGAACCACATGTGCTTATCAGTCCTGACTACTCCAAGGAGTTTCTGATTTTCTCTTTTGCTTCATCTAACACAGTAGTAGTTGTTTTATTGCAGAAGAGTGATGAAGGGTTAGATCATCCCATTTTGTTTTTTAGTAGGGCACTAAGATATGTTGAAATAAAATATGACATCATGGAAAAACAGGCCTATGCATTGGTTAAAGCTCTCAAAGATTTCAGATTTTATGTGCTACATTCAAAGGTCATTGCATATGTCCCTTCAACTTCTGTGAAGGATATCCTCATTCATCCTGACATAGACGGAAGAAGGAGCAATTGGATTGCCAAGATCCTTGAATTTTATCTTGAAATAAAGCATACCAAATTGGTTAAAGGTCAAGGTTTAGCTAGTTTGCTGGCTGAATCTAATTTTAAAGCCTTGGGGGTCAATTTCATCAACATTTATTCAGAGAATCAACAAGCTAAGTTATCTAATGAATATCCTCAAGTCACACCCACATTGGCAGAATGCATTTGGTATAAAGACATTATATTTTTCCTGCAAAAGTTGCAACCTCCTGATGGCATGGAAAAGAGCAAGGTAAGAGCTTTGAAGCTCAAATCAATTAAACATTGTCTGCTTGATCAAGTTTTATATTGGAAAGACCTTTTAGGAGTGCTTTTGAGATGTCTAGACCCACTTGAAGCCCAAAATATTACGTTTGATTTTCATGATGGTTTATGTGGGGGTCATCACTTATGGAGAACCACAACCTATAAGATTCTCAGTGCTGGGTATTTTTGGCCTAGTCCCTTCACTGATGTCTGTGCAAAGATTAGGTCTTGTGTCAAGTTTCAGAAATGGGGCATTTGGATCCTGCCAAATATAATGTGATGCATTTGGATCGCATTTGGATGCATTTGGTATAAATACATTTGGAAGGATGCAACTACTGGACAAAGCCCATGACCATCAACAGAAGATCAAGCAGGCTTTTGACATGAAAGTAAGGAAACATGATTTCCAGCTCAGAGATCTAGTACTCAAGTGGGATACACCTAAACAAGAAAAGGGAAAGCATGGTAAATTTGATGCCTTATGGATTTGCCCCTTCAAAAATTTTGAGGTTTTTTCCAATAACACTTACAAATTGTGGGATTTGGAGGATGCTGAAATTTTTGGTAGCCCTGTAAATGGGCATTTTCTGAAGAAGTTTGTTACTTAAATCCATGAGAGGATTCCCATGTCTTTGTAAATATCATTTTTCTTTTCGTTTTTGTTTTTATGGAAGACTCCTTAGCCCAATGGATAAGGCACTAGAACTGCGCATTCTTGGCAGCTCGCAGGGAGCATGCCATCCCCTGTGGAGCCAAATGTTATCAAATAAAGTTGTCAACGGCCATAGGTGTGTATTGGTGTACCCATGTTTGTTTCCTTGCCTTGTCTCTCTATCTTTTGTAGGCCAGTTATTTAGGTATTTCCCTTTTGTTATTTGGACGACCTGGTTTCACTTGAGGTCTTGCATGAAAGGTCTTGGCTTGAAGCTCTTTGCTTTACCTTAAATTTGAGCACTTATCACTTTTGTTTCGGTCATTGATTTTTTTGTTTTCCAAAGCTTGCCACGATCACCCAAGTCTTTGTTTACAAAGACTGCAGCCATGAACACTAAGTCGAAAAGTTCGAGCAAATTTTTAAATCTGGGTCGTAGATCTCATTAGGAGAGATCAATGGTAGAAAATAATCACGGGAATCGGGAGTCTGAAATATTGTTAAAAGTTGTTTGTCAAAGGTCTGAACTCCCGAAAACTGAAATCAAAATGGACTATCCAATTCATAGGGATGCGTGGCGCCAGATCCGAGAAGACACGATTTTGTGAATCGAGGGTCTTATCATGGAGCACGACACAAGCACCGGAAACTCGAAGTCGCGAAACGACTAGGAATTTGGCCCATGGTCACAACCCTAGGTCACATAGGAGGTGGGCCCAAGAATAAAGGTAAGCACTCTCCACATGATTGGTGAATCGGGTCTTCAAGGAAGCAATCGCGATCGTCGGATGCATAGAAGATCTAACCGTCGATCTGAAAAGTCCATTTCACAAGTTCTTGCATCGTGATACTTGGAATCAAGTGGAGTGGACACTCCCGAAATGTGAAATCGTGACACACTCAGGAACTGAGAACCAAGTTGTGGCTCAGGTCGCATGATGAAGAAGCTAGCACCAAGAGCTCTTCGACGCGAAGGAAATGGCATTGATTTCACGAGGATTTGCAGAGCCTCGAGGCATCAAGATTGACTTGAAGAAGTCGTGGGCACCACCTAGAAATCATTCATGGGTGTCAGGCATCATCCTGGTCCCAATGGAGGAAGTTATTGAAGATAGGGGCGGCAGTTGAGACCTCGTCTCACCCCATAAATGGAAAGCGTTGCAGAGAGAAACCATTAAGGAAGACTGTCCACTTGAAGCCTCCTCCTGGATGAGATTTCTTGTAAAACACATAACTGTGTCTGTCTCACATCTGACATGAGAAGACCTGCATAGTCTGAAAGAGTGAGCGCCAACTGGAAAATTTGAATGCAGGCAATTTTGATATTTTGTTAAGTTCAAATGGTTGAGCTAGGCTCCCTGCTATTTGTTGGGCACTTTAATTGTCTAATTGAATATAAAATCAAAGTGTTCAATAAAAATTTTCAAGCCAGGGAAGTCTGTTATTTCAAGATAATTGTGCATAGTCTATGCTAGATTATGAAAGCATCGCTAATCTAATTGTAGTAGGGAAGTTTAAAAAAAAAAAAAAACATTATCACTAACACAGTTGTGCTGATATAGTTGGAGTTCTATAGATTTGAAATCATAATTGAAATCTAAACTGATGAATGTATAAGAACCTTGATTGCCTACTCTAATCTAACTTTCTAATTTACTTTTGTAGGAAGAATTTCTATACTATTTGCAGAAAGGAAATCTACTTATTGCAAGAAGGTACTTCACACTTTTGTTTCTCGGAAACAAGATTTTAACCTAATGCAGAAAAGGGAAAGCAGTTCTCCAGCAATGTTCAACAATCGTCTTCTAATTCTCATGAGGCAAATTTATGCGCATCTAACAAGAAGGAACTAAACTCTAACAATAGTTGTATTCTAGAAATGTCTAACAGTTAAATCATTCGCATTTAAAACAACTAATCTAGAATTCTAAATAGAGGGGAATCGGTGAGGAAGGTGGGCCCTTCCCTTCTCACTGAATCCGCTCAAAGAAATAGGTTACAGTCTGCTAAAGGAATTCAATCCACTTTTTCATTCAATTGCCAAAAATGTTCATGTACAATAAGAGTTACTTTTCTTTCTCCAATAAAAACCTCCTCTTCATTACCAAATCTCTGCTATTTAAAGTCAGATTCATTCAGTAGAAACATAATCAGAACTATCTTGAGAATCCCCGATTCTCAAGCTATTCGTTTGATATCATTAATACAAAATATAGAACCCCCCTTAATCAACATCGTGAGCCAGCATATATAATCAACAGGTGTTGCAACAACCATATAACAATAGGACTGGTGGTGTCTGTTGTAACAACTTCCATGATTGATGGGATTTTGTTGCAGTAGTCGTGTAACAGCTTCCAGGATTGGTGGCATCCGTTGCAGCAATCATGTAATAGCTTCCAAGATTGGCGCATAGCTGTAACATCAATGAGTTTCTCAAAGTGGGCTGTTCTAATCATTTTGATCATTAGTTAAATCATTTCATGGTTAAAATATGTGAACGTTACCAATCAAACATGATAAGTAAATAAAAATATAAAAGAGAGATGAATAGTTCATACCTTGGGAAAAAGGTTGTTATTACTCATTATAATAGTCATTTAGCTTAGGAATGAAAAGGTTGAATGGGCAAAAGATGTAGTGAAAAAGGGACATTTCTGGGTCCTAACATGCCCCCCAACTGAAGACATTGCATTTCCTCATGCAAAACACATTCAAACCTTACTTTGTAGCTAAAGTAGATAACTGTCTCCTCCAGTGCTAAGTGTCGGTATTGAAAAATGTTGTGTCCAAAAGAAAATCTGTTGTGTCAACAATTTGTCTGAGTTTCTTTATCTTTGAGAGCAGAATCAGTTTGAGTTGCTTGAGTAAAAACTCATGAAGGAAACAAAGGTTCTTGTTTGAGAGGTTCTGGTATACCAGCAGTTGTTTTATGACGTTGAGATCTCCTCTGTTTTACTGATTTTTGTGTAGCAGTAAGTTCATGTTCAGTCTTGACTGAGACAGTTGTTATTCCTTTAGCGACTGGAACTTTGTCTACCTCATATCTTGCCTCAAAGTAAATGTTTCCGCACTCAAAGCACATGAGTTCTTTGTTTCTATCCATAACATCTTTTGTCAATGCTAGGATGTCCAAGCTTATCCCTTCTGGATTCTTCTATCGAGTAGCCTCCACCTCTTGTTTCAGGGTATTTAACTCTACTTTGAGGTTATCATTCTTTGTTATTAGTGCAACAATTCTAGAATTTTTTGTATTCTTGATCTTTCTCTCTATTTGAGAAAAAAATTGGGCAAGTGGCACATCCTCATCATGCTGTGTAGTTGGTTCTTGTGTAACAACTATGTCTGTCAAGACTGGCTCTTATGGAACAGTCTCGACATGGACAGTTGGTTCTTGTATTACTATCTCTGGTGGGACAATCCTCTGTGGATCAATTGGTTCTAGTGTAACAGTATCGAGCTGGACAACTGGTTCTTGTGTAACAACGGTATATGTCATGACTAGGTCCTGTGGAACAGTTTCCACTTGGACAGTTCATTCTCGTGGAAATGTCCTTGCATCAACCATAAAGGATAGTGGATGAAGAATAGGAATAGTCTGTTCCACATCTTGCCATCCAATTGCAGCTTCGATAGACCTGTTGGACCTGGTTCTTCTCCTGGGTAAAATAGAAACGAAAGCAGGGGTTTCTTCTTCATTGCTGGAGGAGGAACGTGGCATTCTTCCTCAACCACACAAGGAGGATATTCTGGTATACTGGGGTCTGCGATGATCTGGACATCGTCAATGGACGTGTGATGCACAGAATCATCAGGCGGAGCCGATGATTCTGCTACGATTTGAGTACATTCATTCTGGAAGGAGAGAATAGTTTCTTGAAGTTCTGTGCATAAAGTAAAACCTGGTATTCATACCTCTGTAGAATTCTCTGTCACAATAGCCAAAGGGCTCTGATTTGTTGTTGATTCAAATTGGTCAAGGAATCTCCAAGTTTTTCCCTTGAATTGACGCTTTCTTTTCTGAGAAAATGCACTGTTAATGATAGTAGGCGCTTGATCGGTTGTTGTCGCAATAGGAGGGTTCTGTGTGAATGTCGGTGCAACAACAGAGGAGGTAAGAAAACTTGATGTTACAGTGGACCATGCTGACCTTGATTTCTTTTTAGGTAATGCAGAGTTAGGAACAGGGGTGTTCTTTTCAAATACAGGGGGTAGGTTTTCAATGATAGGTGTCGCAATGGACAGTGATGACCTTGTTCTCTTTCTTGGTGATCTAGAGATAGGATTAGGGGTTTTATTTTCAGAGATAAGGGGTAGGTTGTTAATGATAGGTGTTGCAATGGACCGTGTTGACCTTGTTCTCTTTCTCGGTGATCCAGAGATAGGAGAAGGGTTTTCTTTTCAGAGATAGGGGGTAGGTTTTCAATGATAAGTGTTGCAGCCAAGTGTTGTGACACATGTCTTGGTCGAGTGGTTGGTTGTTCATCTATTTTTTCGACCATAGCTATAGGCTATTGCAATGGAATTTTGTCGAGGCTTGTCTGGCTGGTGCCAGGATGGCTTTGGGTTATGCGGTTTCTTCTCTGAGTTGTCTTACAAGCAACGATAGTGGAGGTTTGGACTGTTGTTGCAGCCGAGGGTAGAAGCTCAAGAAGAGGTCCATGGGTTGTGTTTTCAAGGACTGGTGCAATCATATCTGTATGTATAGAATGTGGTTGGTCTGCTACAACAAGTAATGGATTATTGGAAATTCCCATACCTCTGCGAATTAATGGGCCAATGAGTCTGTGATTAGAAATGCAGTTCTTGGGGTTCTTGGATTTTTTTACAAAATGAACCATGTTATGCAATGAATGGAGGAGAAAATAAGGAATGTTTATGAATTTCTGATGTCGCAGATGTGCTAATAAGATGAAATAAAAAAAATAAACAACTTGGTATCGACCTTCACAGGTAATGTACCTTTTAAGAAATTATGTGACTTTCCCCCATGGCTTTGGTAAGGAATTGACATCTGCACCTCTGCCTTTGATCTGAACTTGCTCAGTGTTGACGAGGAAACCATTATGTGCATCCAGAAGATGTGTTTTTCTGTTAAACCATCAGTCTTCTGTTCTTGGCAACCCTGTTACAGCAACAATGCTTTCTTCTGACACTGGAATCCTTACCCCATTCACCATTGAATACCCTTCGGTAAGATTTTGACTAAACTCCAATACCTCATCCTCATTAAACCCCTTCAACTTTTTAAAATATGATATCCAGCCGGCTTGGAGAAATATTTGGTAGGCCTCCGGGTGTAGTAGCAAAATGTCCAGAGTTGCGGGTTCATATCTCACAGCTGATCCTCCCATGATGTTGCTTGAGAGTCTAACAGGCACGTAGGAGGAGAAACTATCACCTAAATCAGAGATGCAACAAGCTAGAACATGGTTTGCAGAGAGAATATAGTGTCTCAGTAAAAATAAGTGTGGGTGGAAAGGTGGTGGAGGTGTGTATAAAATTCGGTATGGATGGCTAGATTTACGTTCCCCCCCCCCCAACTAAGCGGATTGGCTACAGGTGCATCGATTTATGACAACCGATTAGTGAACAGGAAACCGTGCTTTTATATCTTCATTACTTTAACACGTAGGATTAATCACGTACCTCATATCTTACCACACATAACAACCTGTTAGAGTAACTGCACTATCCAACTGCCATCTGAGTTGCGCGGAATAGCTGACATGATGAAGGATCGTGAGAGAAATGACAACTGGAGAAGAGACAGAGTCTTTGTTGTAGTTAGCCAACTGGAAATCACTGGATGTGAATTCAAGTCAATATGAAGCAACACTTTTGGATAGAGAGCATCAATATTGTCTAATTAGTGGTGCTGTGGCATGGAAATATTGGAGGGCTGGAGCAGCAGAATTGGAAAAAATGCGAAAAAGAAAGAGTGCAGGGGTAAGAAAGAATAACAACAATTAGTGTATCGGTAGATTCTTCGACAAAAATGGTAGAGGTAGGTGTAACAGCATGGAAATTGACCAATTTATTGGAAGAAGGTGTAATAGCATGGAAATCGGCCAATTTAGCGAAAAAGGGGTGTACCAGTATAGAAATCAGCTAAACGCTACATTACTTAGTTTCTAGGAAGTTTTTCAACTTCCATGAACTAATGTTTTGACTCGTTTTACGCTACTGAACGTTGCTTGTTCATCAATCCACCTGCACACACATAACTGACTGATACCTTTCAAAGCTTTATTAGCATAGTAAAGGAAATAGAGAAATTTCAACTAAAAACAGTGAAATGCAAATTTTGTTGAGGTTATTTATATACAAGGTCTGAGCAAAAGAAGTCCTAAATTTCATAAGGGGAAGGAGAAATCTTCTTTCTGTTTAAGAATTGATAACCTGTATCAACTGTACATCTAGTTTTGAATTCTGCCTTGGACAGTGGACGCTGATACAGATGCAAGTGATGACCATTTTCATCTAACAATGTATTAGATCCATCAATAGTAATCAACCGGACTGTCCCATTGGGAAAAACGATGTCTACCTCATAAGGCCCTAGCCATTGTGTACGCATCTTACCTTGAAATTATTTAAAGCGTGAATCATACAAAAGAGCCCAATCTCCTTTCTGGAATAATTTCTTCTTGATGACTCGGTCATGCCATTTTGTTCTTTGTTGTTGAATCACTGTGGTTTGATGGATGGAATCCAAACGCTTTTCATCAAGCTTGTTGAGCTACTGTAGTCTGGCTTTCTGTGCCATAGTCAAGTCAAGGTTGACTATTGATGCAGTTCTTAAGGTTTTGATTTCGAATTCAATGGGGAAAACATGGCTTTTTCCATATACCATCTCGTAAGGAGAAAAACTAGTTGTGCTCCTCCAAGTAGTTTGGTAAGCCCATAGAGCTTCATGCAATCTATCAGACCAATCCCTACGATTTTCTCTCACAGTTTAAGTAAGAATGGATTCGATAAATTTGTTGGTGCTTTCCACCTGGCCATTGCCTTGTGGATGGTATGGAGAAGCTATTCTATGTAAAACATGATATTTACTGAGTAGAGCTTCATATTTATATGATGTGAAAGGGGGTCCTCCATCAGTTACCAATTCTATGGGAACGCCAAACCTAACAAATATATCTTCAAACAAGAATGATAAGACAACTTCTTCTGAGGCTCTGATAAGTGCTTTTGCCTCCACCCACTTGGTCATGTAATCTGTACAGACCAATATATAGACTTTCTGATTGGAAGGTGGGTGAATGGGTCCTACAAAATCCATGGCCCATCTCTCAAAAGGCTCTAACACTACCTGATACTGGAGAGGCATCGCATCCCTGTGAGTTGGCTGACCCATGCGTTGACAACTGTCAAAAGCTTGGACATACTTCTTGGCATCTTGAAATATGCTAGGCCAAAAATAGCCCATCCTTAAAATTTTATGCCCGGTCCTTTTAACAGCAAAATGACCCCCACAAGGGCCATCATGGAAATCTTTCATCAGATCATCAAATTCATCGTCCCTCACACATCTCTTGATTTCTTGGTCCAGGCCTATGTAGAAGAGGTATCATCCTATCCAACTATACCTAGCACTCTTTTGAATAATCTTCCTTCTTTCTCGAGGAGATAGATGTGGAGGTACCTTCCCTACAACCAAATAATTAGCAATGTATGCATATGAAGGTGAGTGAGAAGATACTGCAAACAAATGTTCATCAGGAAAGGAATCATCTACAGGTGAATTATCATCATTTATATGTACTCTTGAGAGAAAATCAACAACCACATTTTATTTCCCTGGTTTATCCACTATATTGATATCAAATTCTTGCAGTAGTAACAACCATATTGTCACTCACGCATTAGTAATAGGTTTATTCATTAGATATTTAATGGTTCTATGATCAGTATGAATAAAAGTGGGATAACCAGTTACATAATGCCTGAATTTATGGATTGCATAAACTACTGCCAATAATTCTCGTTCAGTAACTGTGTAATTTAACTCAGTAGGAGCCATGTTCTTGCTGATATAGTAGATAGCGAAGGGTTCTTTGTCCTCTTGTTGCCCTAGTACTGCACCAATTGTAGTGTCTTAGGCAATTGAATAAATGTGAAAAGGCAGAGTTTAATTGGGCCCTCTCATTTCTGTTTCAGATCTGCAAAACACAATTCACAGTTGTTAGTCCAACGGTAGTCAACATCTTTTGTTAGTAAGAAAAACAATGGAGAGGCAAGTTTAGAGAAATTTTTAATGAATCTCCTGTAATACCCGACGTTCCCTAAAAAAATTCTTACCTCTTTCTGAGTTGATGGAGTTGGAATGTCCAAAATTACCTGGATTTTGGCTGGATCTACTTGAATCCCTGCATAAGAGATGAAGTGTCCCAACACTACCCCTTCACGCATCATCATATGGAACTTTTCTATACTTAAGGAAAGATGATACTGTCTACATATTTGGAGCACTTTTTCCAGATTAGACAAAGCTTCTTTGAAATCAGTACCATAAGGTGTAAAGTCATCCATGAATATTTCCATATAGTCATTCACCATATCAAAGAAAATAGCAATCACAGCTCTCTGGAAAGTGGTTGGTGCATTACACAAGCCAAATGGGAGAACCTTGTAGGCAAATGTACCCCAAGGTATGGTAAAGGTGCCCTTATCTTGGTCCTGTGGGGCAATTTGTATCTGGTATGTGTATGTCTTGTGGCTATGTCGTCTTAATTTGAAATTTATCCACTGTGTATGTCTCGTGGCTATGTCGTCTTAATTTGAAATTTCTCGCATAGATCCACAGTGTTTTCCTGGTGGCTGTGCTATATTTTGATGGCATGGATCCACAGTGTATGATTGGTGGCCATGACCCATGTCTACAATTGTCATCCATTTGTGATCTGAGTATGGGAATGCCTACCTCAGAATTGATGATATTCTGCATATGCTTGGGTGTTTGCAGGTTTCTGATTAGGTGTGCTCCTGGTTTCCGACACACACATGCAGCTTACAAAGTCTTTCGGCTGTCACTGGTTTCGGCCTCATACTTTGGGGGGGCATTCTGTTACCCATGATTTTTGTCATCATGATGATGTATTGATGATGGTCTACTCAGGCTTCTCATAAGAACTTTCTCCTGAGAAAATTTATGTTCATCTCTTCCCAGAAAACTCATTTTTGAAGAGAGTTCGCAGGCTGCTAGTATCCCAAGGTGTGAGAATGACCCAGTCTCGCAGGCTACCTTAAGCTGGGGTGCAAACTTCTTGCACTGCGTAACATAGCTAGGGTGCAAACCTTCTCTAAAGCATGGAAAAAGATGAATTCTCGATGTTTCTAGAAGGGAATCTTCTAGAAGAATGGGTTGGAATTCGAATGGTTATCCTTGTACTGGATTCCCTGATATTGTGGGATCATTCTTAACTAAGTAACCATCTCATTCTCTCCTATATATTGATGGAATTCTCATGGAAAAGGTTAATCAAGATTCATTGGAGAATTGGTGAAAGAATTGTGTGAAGGACTTAGCTTGAACAGGAGCTCGGAGACCCTAGCAAGTCTATCAAGAGGTTTTGATATTCTTCATACAAGGATTGAGCAAGTGTGTGTGTGTGGGAGCCAAGAGCCATCGAAAGGAAGCTTGCGACATCAAGGCAATCAAGTTGTAATCTTTACTTTCAATTAATATGATACAGTGGCATGTCCCTTTCCCATAAAGCTATTCTCACTATATTGTGTACTTCCTTGATCATACACATAAGTTGATAGTTGAATATATTTTTCTATCTTCACTTTGGTTGGTTTGTGTTGTCTTGGTCTTGACCTCACGAGAGCACTGGAGTGAAGCATGAGCAACAGAGACCCTAGGAAGCAATATAAAGGTATGTTACTTGTTCCTTCCTACTAGCTAATTCAATGGTCAAAACTTAGGGAAAGAGTCATGTCATGTCCTGTTTTGTTCTACATCCAGGTGGATCTAGGGAGATATGTTAGTGTCCACACCTACCGATTAGTCTGATAAAAAAATTGGCGACTCCACTGGGGAGACATCCCAATTTATTTGTAGCTTTTGGTATTTTTCCGTGGCCATTTGCTCTTGTTTTACTTTTCTCCTTTCATATCAATCTTTGAGTCTTCAGGATACCCTGATAGACCCTCTGGGTCCAGAGGCCTCTTCAAATTTTGTTTCATTTTCCAAAAGTTTGACTAGTTTCAGAGGTTCTCACACCGCACTCCACACTAGCCTGTGAGAATCTATAGAGTTCTCACCTTGCCTTTAGGTTCAGTGCAAGGTTCTCGCACTCTGCTCAAAGCTCACCTGCGAGAATCACTAATTCTCGCACTGTGTAATATTGCCAGCCTGCGAACTCATTTTTTCAAAATTTTGGATTTGAGTTTTTGCATCATCAACTTCCCAGATCAGTTTAGGTGTCTCAAAAGAGTTTCTTGGACCATTGATTGATGTTCTTCTTGTCTTCGTTTTCGTGCATGAACAGTCTTAGGATTTCAAGGCTCTTCTTGTCACTTCTGTCTTGACTTTCGTTTCTTGACTTTTCTTGGCATAGCTATACTCTTTGATTTCAGAATCTGAGTGTGCTTGTTTGGTTAAGGACCGGTGATTGGTTGAAAGTTGAGTTTCTTGGTTTTTAACATTTGCTTATTGTTTGAAAGATCATTTTTCTTATGCAATTGAAAAGACTATTGGTTTGCTTCTTATTTTTGTTTTCATTGAAAGAGTGGTTTGGGTTTTAATCATTGCTTGTTCATTGGTTTTTGATTTTCTATACTCTCACTATCATGGTGTGGGTCCTTTTTGAAAAGTGAACAAAAGTTTTTCTTTCCAAAATCATTTTTCGTTTTCGAAAACATTGAAAATCAATTGTTGAACTTATTGAAAAAGAAACAATAGAGAATTGTTATTGATGCGTGATTTGTTGCATTTGCATTTTAAAGGAAATTGTGTCTTGTAGTTCAAAGTTTGATCTGGAAAATTTCTCTTTCCCTCCCGTACATAGGATTCATTGAACAAAAATCGATATATTTTTCATTCTCATCCATGCATCGTTGGGTCAGAGTCATACAACATAAGTTTCATCTCTGTTTCCTTTGAGTAAACAACAGCTCTTAATAACACTTCGCAATTGTAAAATTTATCTAGTAACTCTTTTCTATGGCTCTATTACACCAACATTTATCTAGGCTAGCGCTTTTGAATAGAAAGAGAGATACACTCTCCAAAGCACAAAAAACACAATAGCATCTTGTGTTAGGGAGTGTTAAATTCCATTTGCAACATCTTGTCTTGGGAAGCCCTTCTCACACAAGGGTCAAACACGAGGTCGCATTGATATTGACAGAGTTACTCACCCTGCTTTGTTCATATCAGTGTAGAGATTGCATGTATTACGGGGATCACTCAGAGGTATACCCACAATGATGAGTGGAAGCCTTTTGAGTTGATTTCGGGCTAGATACCCTGCCCTTGCGTGTGGATCAGACTGTCGACTGTCCCCCTAGGCTTTATTGTTGTTGGTGGTAACCTTAGTGGCATATATTTATAGGTTCTTACACGAGGTGACTGTGAAGGGGAAAGTCTTCACAGTACCTGGAATTGATGTTGACCAAACTCACTTGGGCTCCTTGGAGGGTATACCCACGATTATGTGTGGGAGCTTGCACCAGCGTGTAAGTCCTTTAAGAAGGTCATCAGCGTAACTTTTCCACCCTAGCCCAGCCCCTTCTCGTCTCGTTGTTGCGATGTTGGATTTCAGAATTAGAAGGTCGTGTTTGCTTGGTGTTGCTTCCTAGATTTTGTCTACTAGCGCGTGTTGTTTGTTTCTCAAAGTTGACCATACTATTTTCTTCGTGAAGTTTGTAACTCATTTACAATAGCTCCTCCATGTCGTTCATGTAGAATGCAGGGTTTATCTCCAAAGCATCTGGAAGGTTCTCAACCCTGTCCTACAAGTACACCTGAGGGCTCTCCTCGGTAAAGTGAAGTCACAGTCGTCACCACACTGCAAGTGGAACGAACTGACTCTCTAGAACATTTTTGAATTACAAATACTCGAGAGGAATTTCAACTTCACCCTGATTCTGAGTGAACATTTATGCGACTGAATTCTTTCGGAGACTTAGTTGCTACATCTTATGGATCACCAGTTGGACCCTTTCTAGGCATAGAAGGCCAAGATCTTTTTTGGTCTATAGGTGTTTTACGACAGGACCTTTTTGGTACAGGTTCACCTGTGATTTTTGAAATCAACCCCCTTGTGATTTCTGAAATCTCTAGTCCAGAGACAGTACCGTTGACTACCGCTTATCACTTTACCGTCCATGTCGAAATGGCCCATCTCACAGATACTACGAGTGTTCCAATCGGGTTTACTGCGGTTAGTCTTGCTCCCATCAACACACTGCGAATGCCCAATGTCACTCTGACACTAACACCCGGGTACCGTGCGTTGAATGCTTCCATTCACACTGCTACGCAAACCCCATCCGGCTCTCCTGGTGGTCCTTCTTCTTCTGGGCACTCTCTTCCCGGTTTTATTCCAACACTTCCTAAATTTCCTTTTGGAGGACCTTCTTCGTCTTCTACTGGCAGTCTTTATCCTAGTGGCGCTATTTCGTCATTCACTCCAAATGACCAGATTCCGATTGGTGGACAATTTCACCAAGGTGGTATGACTCAACCCCCTTTCAGTGGGCAAATTCCTTTTGGAATGCAAATCCCAATTGGAACACAACCACCAATTGGCACACTTCCCCCAATTGGAACACCACCTTTGATGGGAGGACCGACCCCTCCTTATGGGAAAAACATCCCTTCGTCCTTGGCCCAGTATTGGAATCAGTTGATACAACATCCTCCTCAATCGACTGGGGGGGAGCAGTTTCCAGTTGCATCTGTAATACCCCCTAGTGTGGGCCAACCATATCCAGGTTCGTTCAATCCCATTTGGGGGGCGAATGCTCAAACTCAAGCCCTTGTTCTAGGGTACAATCCTATGAGCTACTATCCTTTTCAACCACCACCGAATCTACCTGGCTCTTCACATTATATGCAGACCGCTTATGGTTCTACTGGTTTGCCGACAGGGCTTCCTCCCCAAAGCCACCAGTACCCACAGCTGAATCGACAGTTACCCTTCATAGCCACTTTGGATCTGTCGGACTTGTCAAGGATTTTAAATGATCCGATTTGTCACTCTCCCCAATGGCCTGCTATACTAGCCAAGCTACCATCAGACATTCCCAAATTCGACGGCAAAGCGGGAGAGGACCCAAACAATCACGTTATGAATTTTCACCTATGGTGTTCATCCAACTCGTTGATGGATGACTCTATGCGTTTACGTCTTTTTCAACAAACTGTCACGGGTTCTACTGCGAAGTGGTATATCGAATTGCCACGAGGTTTCTTCTCTGACTTCAACACCCTAGCTATGGCTTTCCTCACACACTACCAGTTACCGATTCGTTATGACATGGGGACCGAGATTTTGACTTCTTTCAAATAGAACAAGTCCACTCATATATCCAATCACATTCATGAGTGGCGATGGAGAGAACGTCTTATTAAACTCAAACTCCCCAATCAGTTGCTGGCAGAATGGTTCACCAAATCGTTTGTGAATGACATCGGTTGTGACATTGCCATGGGTGGAGTGGTCACAGAAGAACAGGCTATAAGTCGTGCTCAATATCTTGACCTCGTTTACTCACAAACAGGTAACCTTTACGATTTACTACCTGACTTACCTCATCCTTCCACTTCCATAACTTCAACTACTCCAGTTGCCTCACATGTAGCTAATGGTGTGATTGGCACTTTCCAAGCCCAAAGACACTCCGCCTCAAGCACAAACCCCAAACCTGCTTCTTCTAATGTTCAAAATGCTCTGTCTCCTGCCCCTCTCCCCGGCAAGACTTCTGAGGTAAATGTCGTCCAATCTACCCCAGCCGGTAAAAACAAATCTAACAAGGGGAGAGGTAAGAATAAGGAGGGAAAAAATAATTCTCAAGCAGAGCAAACCAAAACTACCCCTATTGATGATCGGGATAAGCACAAACCTCGATACCCTTGTCTTATTTGTGGTGATGATCACTACATGAAGGATTGTCCACGACATGCCGAGGTCACTAAGTTCCTTCAAGGAGCTCCAAAACCACCTTCTCCGACCGTTTTGTCCCAACCCTTCCCGTCTCAACAACAGGCTCAGTTGGTCATTCATGACCAACCCTCCTCTTCCACTACATCCTATGTTTTGATGTGTACTGGCGATTCTAAGCAGAGCGATGTTGCACTCACTACTTCAGCCAAAGATTATTCTCCCTCTAAAGAGAAGGTTGATGATCTACCTCCTTCCTTGGTACAACCCTCTCTTGCGACTCCACCTACCAATGGTCCTCTTCATCTCGAACGACTGAGCCTCGACACAGTTTTGCGACCCCCCCCAAAGGGATTCATTCAGAAATCGGCTTTCAATCCTCATGCTCATGCCGCCTAGAACTACAACATTGTTGAAGATCTGGCCCAAGCACCTTCTGCGATGTCAGCCCTTGAAGTCCTTCAAACTTGTCCCATACAACGGAAGGCACTGTTGAAAGCTATCGGTGGAATCGATCCGACGGATACGAATTTAATAATCTTTGACTTGGAAGATCACATTCCAAGGTTACCCCCTCAACTTGCGTTCCAGATCCAAGTGATTGTCTCTAACAAAAACATTTTCCGCACCGTTATCGATGAGGGTGCCTCGACATGTGTTATGTCTCTTGCTTGCTGGAAAGCCATTGGCTCTCCTTCCTTGAATGAATCCCAGAACACTCTTAAAGCCTTCAACGGCTCCGGTTTTAAGCCCTATGGTGTTCTTCCTTCGTTTCCCATCACATTTGAAGACAAAATGGTCCAAGTCAAAGTGGAAGTCTTTGATGCTCCCCTTGATTATAATCTTCTCCTTGGTCGCAGCTGGATCGATTCCACGCGTGCAGTTGTGTCGATCGTTTTTCGTGTGGTACGTTTCCCACATCAAGGTAAGGTTGTCACCGTCAACCAACTAGCCTTCTTCAATTCTGATACCCGTACTGGCAACGTACCATTTATCACTAAAACCCAACTGGGTTATGAGAATGTCAGTGTAGGCCTTCTCAAGGACTCTTCGTTAATGGGTACTTCCCCCATTCCACCGCCCGATGTTCCACACTCATCTTTTGCTTCCATCAACATGATCTCCACCTTGCCTCACGAACTTCCTGCATCTCATGACCCCTGAATAGTACCTGACCTTGGATATCATCTTCGTTACAGCGATGCAATTCTATGAAGTCCGGTTGAATCCGCCTATCAGGCCATTCAATCGACGACACCTTCTACCCCCTCTCTTGGTGAGTTGTCTCCCGATCCTTTTCATGTCATTTTTCCCATTGACGAAATGATCATGTCTGTCATGGAAGACACCCCTTGGGACGATGGCCATCATCATTCCATCCTCTTTCTGGAGAAACATACCCTTGAGAACTATCAACAGCTCTCGACCCCGTTGACCATTGTTGTTATTTACACCATTCCTGAGTCTGCACATGATGTGTTTTTCGAAGGAAACTTAAGTAATATCTCACCCACTATTCCCCTTGACATATTTGTCAAACCTGGGATAGTCAAAAATGTCCATATCGGAGCTTCGTGTTCTTCTGACAAAGTCATCACCTACACGTCCCTTTTCAAACAGTTTCGTGATATCTTCACATGGAGCTATGAAGAAATGTCGGGTATCGACACTGAGATTGTGATACATGAGATAAAGACATACCCCAACGCTAAACCCGTCCGGCAACGCCTTCGTCCAGTTCACCCACATAAAGCAGCTGCTATCGAGCTCAAAGTCGAGAAACTTCTGAAAGTCGGCTTTATTTATCTGGTGGCTCTCACAGACTGGGTTTCCAATATTGTCCCGATTGACAAGAAACAAGGCACCATTTGTGTATGCGTTGATTATAGGGATATCAACAAAGCTTGTCCCAAAGACAACTTTCCTACCCCCTTCATCGATCAGATTGTCGATGATTGCGTCGGAAGTGAAATCTTCTCTCTCATGGATGGTTTCTCTGCATATAATCAAATCAACATTGTTCCCGAGGATCAACATAAGATTGCTTTTATTTGTCCTTGGGGTACTTTTGCCTATCGGAAACTTCCTTTCGGTCTCAAGAACATTGGCGCAACTTTTCAACGTGCTATGTCTTACGCTTTCCACAATATCAAGCATATCGTTCAACCATATTTGGTCGATTTACCCCCTCACTCAATGCACCGAGTTGATCACCCAACACACCTCTGAGCCATTTTCGTCCACTGTCGGTTCTACCATATACGTTTGAATCCTCATAAGTGCATTTTCTGTGTGGAATCTGGCCACCTTCTAGGTTTTATTGTTTCGCGTCAAGGGATCCGTGTGGATCCTTTAAAGGTTAAGGTGATCCTTAATCTCCCTCCTCCTTCTACACTTCGCCAGTTGCAAAGTTAGCAGGGGAAAGCAAACTTTCTTCATCGTTTTATCCCAAATTACGCCGAAATAACTCATGGATTTACGTGGCTATTAAATAAGGATTCAAAGTTCATCTGGGATACCATTGCCAACAATGCTTTTGAAGCTTTGAAATTGTCCCTAACGTGTGCTCCGCTTCTCTTTCCTCCCGATTACAGTCGTGATTATTTCCTCTATCTTGCTGCCTCGGATTATACCATTGGTATGGTTCTTGTCCAAGAGGATGATGCTAACGACGAACATGTTATCTACTACTTGATTCAAAGTCCCACACCTACCAAAATCAATTATTTACATGTCGAAAAACTGGCCTTGGTTGTCGTTCAAGTTGTCCAGCGCTTCCGACACTATATCCTCCCGCGAAAGACTACAATGATTTCTCACTACAACCCTATGCAACACATTTTGACACGTCAATTTCTAGGGGGAAAATACTCCAAACGGATTGTGATACTCCAGGAGTTTAACTTGGAATTCGAACGCCCCAAGTCCAAGAAGTCCTTAGTTTTTGCTAAGTTGATATGCGACTTTCCCCATTCTCAAATGGAAACAGTAGCAGCGGATTCATTACCCGATGAATCTCTTTTCCTTATCAACAGTGATGATCTTCGGTATGGTGATATCATTATATATCTCCAAACCCAGACTTTTCGACCAACTTTGTCTAGTACTGACCGACGTCGCATACGCTATCAAGCTCGTCAATACATTATCCTCAGAGATACTCTTTATCGTCGAGGGATTGACTCTGTTTTTCGACGTTGCCTAACATTCGACGAAGTCGTAAAAGCTCTTAATGACTGCCACTCTGGAGCATGTGGTGGTCATATGTCTGGGTATGCTACTGCCCAGAAGATCCTACGATCAGGGTATTTTTGGCCTTCTTTATTTAACAACTGCATAATTGTTGTTCAAAAATGCCATGCTTGCCATACCTATAATCAGAAGATACAGTAACATCCTTCTCCTCTTCACCCTGTGGTCTCAATTGGTCCCTTTGCGAAATGGAGCATCGATTTCATAACATGTCACCCTCACTCGGTCGGGGGGCATGGTTACATCATTGTAGCTTTGATTACTTTACGAAATGGGCCAAGGTGATGTCGACATTTGAAAACACTGGAAAGACCCCAGCATTATTCATTTTTAATCACGTCATAGCTCGTTTTGGTGTTCCCCAAGCTATTGTCACTGATCACGGTAGCCACTTCAGAAACTTTGTGATGTCCGAACTTACTGAAAATTTGGATCTTCACCATGATAACTCGATGCCCTATTACCCACAAGCCAACGGCCAGGTCGAAGCAATTAAAACATTTCTCATAAATATGCTCCGATGAATGATAGGGATTCACAAAACAAGTTGGCACACAATGTTGTTTTCAGCATTGTGGGCTTACTGAACATCCATCAAATCTGCTACTGGGTTTACACCTTTCCGGTTAGTCTATGATTTGGAAGCTATTCTCCCGATTGAATGGGAGATACCCTCTTTAAAAATAGTTGTTGAACTCCTACCAAACACTTCTACTGAAGAAGAACGTCTATTATATCTTATGCGGTTAGACAAAACTCGACGCGATGCTACCCTAGTTATAGAAGCTCAGAAGAAACGTGTCGAGGCCCAATACGACAAACATGTCAAGATTCACATTTTCTTCGAAAAAGATCTCGTTCTCCTCTATGATCAAGATCGAGATATGCTAGGATCTGGAAAATTCAAAGCCATGTGGCGAGGTCCTTATATCGTTCAACGTGTTTTGGAAAAAGGAGCTTATGAGTTAGTAGATTACGATGGTATCCCTTTGAGTGAACCTAGGAATGGGTTGTACTTGAAGAAGTACTGTGCATAAAATCATATGTGCATGAGTACTTGTATTTTTATTGTATCATACTTCTTGTGTGTTACTGTAGCTTGCTTTTTTCGTTATCTGGTCTCTGCCCTTATGTGACGTTGTGTTTGATCTCCAGATGTCGGAGTCTTCGCTACCCTATATTGGCTTCGTTGATGGCGCTAGCCGTAGTACTCAGAACCTTGCTTCCACTGCATGGGCAATTTACGCCCCTACAAACAAACTTATCTCCTTACGAGGTGTGTGCCTCGGCCATGCGACCAACAACATTGTAGAGTATAGCGTCGTTATTGAATTATTGGTTGATGCTATCTCACTCAGAATTTGTCATTTGGTTGTGCGACTCGATTCGCAGCTTGGAGTACTACAGTTAAGTAATGTCTATACTATTTGAAGTCCTACTTTGTTACGGGTATATTTGCGAATTTGCCTCTTGGAACGTTATTTTGATTACATTGCATATCAACATATTCCTAGATGTCTAAATACATTAACAGATGCATTGGCTAACTATATATTAGACAGATATTTGGATCATTTATAAATCAATCACATCAATTTTTCACACAATAGAAGGTAAACCAGTAGAATCCGTCTGTATATATAACGATCAAAAGAGTTTTTTACAAAAAGTTTTGTCCAAAGACCAAAATGTAAAAATCTGAAGCTCATAGCTTCTACAAAGTGACGTCATGGATGATGTTCACGGTAACACACGACTGCCCGGGCAACTCTACGGAGCAGTCGACTCATGGACTCTGACACTCCTACTGTATGACATTGATCACGTCGTGGAACCTCTCCAAGAGGCATATCTAGAATATCTGTTGTCAAACCCTCTAGGTTTTGTTCCACTGCTTGATAATCCTCAGCTTCCCATCGTAGCACTAGCGCCACCTCTCCTCATTGCTGAATGGGAGAAGTACCAGGAGGTCGGTAAGGTCCAACATCTATGGCATCAACAACAATTTTGTTTTTAGTCTTTGGACGAACATATAAAAACAGAAAAAACATTTGAATATGAAAATTCCACAAAAACATTTAAAAAGGAAAAAGTGTGTACTTATTACCAAGTTCCCCCCACTGAGCATTCTCTGGCAGCACTAAGTTCGGATCTCCTCAGAAATCCAACCCGGCATAAGCATAATCGCCAACCATCAACATCTGTGGTTGAAGCCAGTCAAAGAAGGTATCATCATACTTGATGATCGGTCCAGCTACGTGCCAGGCCATGAGCTGACACCATCTCAGCATTCTTGGATCCCTGGGAGCCAGTAAATTCCAATCCACCTGTAGCCTCAGTAATGGAACCCTCTTGAGAAAGAAGGACACTAAAAAAGATCCATACCCGAATTGCTTCAGGTTGCCTCGTCTGCATTTGGTAAACTGTCTTTTTATACTACGAAGCACAGCATCTGCCCAGTTAAAAATCCAAGGTTCAGTACACTCGATGGCATATTGGAAGTAACTCTATAACGCCATGTGAGGATCAGAACTCCCAGCCATCCGAGCTATGGTGAATAGGATAGTACGGAGGGTCAAATCCTGTACTCCCCAAATAGCTACTTTTCCTTTCTTCCTTTCTGCCTCGAGAACACAGTGTAAGCGGCAGTACTCACTCATGGGCAACCCACCACCTCTGCTACCAGTCAGGCTCACATGGTACCCCCGTTGTGACAGTCCAGTCAAGAAGTAAATGTCCTCAATATCTAAGGACAGTGTGTGGACCCCCACATGAAATACCTGCTGATCGGGATCCCACATACTCACAAGGTACTCTAATAACCTGACTTGGGCCCTCATGCCCAGGATATGAAAGTACTTCAGAAGGCCACAGTTTCTTAAAGTAGCAATAGTGGGTGGATGATTTCCGGCAATGGCATTTTCTTCTTCATGCTCCCTTTCGCACCATTCAAGAAATGTTTTGATGGCGAATTACATGCATAAGAAGCACAAAAAGAGGATTAGCAACTCTATTCATGAATTGGTTCTTTTTTATTGAGCAAATTCTTAAAAAAAAATCATGCTTTGCGGTTCTCTCAGGTGCCCTTTGGGCACAGTGCGAGAACCTCGCAGGCTGCTGTGGGCTCACCTGTGAGAATCACCCATTCTCGCAGGTCCCGTGTAGCCCACTTGCGAGAATGGATGAGTGCAAGTAGGGCTCATAAAATCAACTCAAAAAATGAATTTTAACCAATGAAAATGCAAAACTAAACCATGAAAGAGTAGAAGACAAAGAGCCTACCTCATTGTCACTAACGGCTCGCTGAATGGATGTTCGTAACTCCCGCAAACTGATGCCAAATTTCGAGGGTAAAAGAGGGGTTTTTGAGTTCAAATAGTGGAAAAGTGAAAATGATATGGTAAAAAGAGTTTTACTCCTTTATATTTTCTTTTACCATGTTATTTAGTTTTTTATGATTATTTATCTATTAAACCCTAATCCCTAATGTCCTTGTGAGTGTAAGTTTTGCAAGCGTAATGACTTTGATGTTCATATACAGGGATGCAGACATAATTTTTCTTTTTTCATCCATGTTTTGATTGTTTTTTATGGTTTTTGTATAAAACCTCGAGCGTGGTCTTTGTCCGTTCTTGCGCTCAAAAATACATGAGAATGCGATCGAGCATACTTTTATCACTTTTTCGGGCTCAACAAGGTTATACGAAAAAGGACCCCCCTGGAGCCCTCTTTAAGCTATTTTTAGAATCTCTAAACATGAAAAGATAGCCGAGCGACCTTGCTATTTTCATGCTCGATAAAGTATCTGAAGAAAGCGTCTGGTGAGCGATAATTTATCTCTTTTTCAATCTCATCAGACTATTTTTACGCAAAAGGAACTGAGAGAGTTCTCTTTTAAGTGTTTTTCCAGACTCTCTAATCATGAAAAACCTTTGAGTTTTCTATCTTTGGACTCGTTAAACAAACATCGACAGACCCATCATGGGATCGAACCACTCCTTCTTAGGGTTCGTTAAACATACTCCAAAGGACTTATCCGAAGGATAAGCTTATATCAACAAGCATATGTTATCCTCCTCAAGCTTGCATAAAAATAAAGAGGTACTCGCCAGAAATGGTGGGGGAAAATTTGGGAAAGGGATATGTTATCATCTTCGTATTGATTGGCAGTAAGTGTCGCTCTTGAACATGACACCCCCCATTCATTATATTTGAAGCCAGTTTGGGAAATCCATTTGTCTCTCATTCGATTTGCTACAAGTTCATTCCTTGTGTCATCTTTGAGTCAATGCTACCAAATCATTGGTCGTGTCGTTCATATGTTCAAGAGAAGTCCATCTTTGAGTCGGCCATCTGCAGTTTTCCATTCTCTCTGTGTCGACCTTCCCTCTATCCAATTCAATTTACATCACACTCTGTTTCACCTTCAAAATCTGTTACTCATTTCGTGTCATTGATGGGGGATACATCAAGGCCCTCCTATGACTAGTTTTGTTTCGTCGACTTTAGCTCATTATCTGGAATCAAGACCTAGAAATTCTTTGGTACCTTGGAAATTGCATGTTCCAATGGTAGGTTTCCTCGCTTTCGACAGTGGGTTTAAATCATTGACCTCTGATCAAAAGATTCCATCGGATGCTTGACTTCAAATCACTCATTCACACTCGATGGATTGTACTAGAGTACCTTGGAAGTCATTGACATCAATGGTGATTTCCCTCGCACTTGTTAATGGTTTCATCAATGACCAGTAATCAAGTGGTTTCTGCCATGTTCGACTTCAACACATGTAATCACATGGTTAGATTCATACTTTTGGGCGACGAGATTGAAGACCCTTGATATCATCTTTTTGTTCAGGTTGCGATGGAGTATGTATAATTTGCGACACATAGATCCACTGTGTATGTCTCATGGCTATGTCATCTTAATTTGAAATTTCTCGCATAGATCCACAATGTATTCCTGGTGGCTATGCTATATTTTGATGGCATGGATCCACAGTGTATGATTGGTGGCCATGACCCATGTCTACAATTGTCATCTGTCTGTGATCTGAGTATGGGAATGCCTACCTCAGAATTGATGATATTCTGTAGATGCTTGGGTGTTTGCAGGTTTCTGATTAGGTGTGCTCCTGGTTTCTGACACACACATGCAGCTTACAAAGTCTTTCGACTGTCACTGGATCTGGCCTCATACTTTGGGGGGCATTCTGTTACCCATGATTTTGGTCATCATGATGATGTATTGATGATGGTGTACTCAGGCTTCTCATAAGAACTTTCTCCTGAGAAAAGTTATGTTCATCTCTTCCCAGAAAATTCATTTTTGAAGAGAGTTCGCAGGCTACTAGTATCCGAAGGTGCGAGAATGACCCATTCTCATAGGCTGCCTTAAGCTGGGGTGGGAACTTCTCACATTGTGTAACATAGCTAGGGTGCGAACCTTCTCTAAAGCATGGGAAAAGATGAATTCTCGATGTTTCTAGAAGGGAATCTTCTAGAAGAATGGGTTGGCATTCGAATGGTTATCCTTGTACTGGATTCCCTGATATTGTGGGATCATTCTTATCTAAGTAACCATCTCATTCTCTCCTATATATTGATGGAATTTTCATGGAAAAGGTTAAGAAAGATTCATTGGAGAATTGGTGAAATAATTGTGTGAAGGACTTAGCTTGAACAGAAGCTTGGAGACCCTAGCAAGTCTATCAAGAGGTTTTGATCTTCTTCATACAAGGATTGAGAAAGTGTGTGTGTGTGGGAGACAAGAGCCATCGAAAGGAATCTTGCGACATCAAGACAATCAGGTTGTAATCTTTACTTTCAATTAATATGATACAGTGGCATGTCCCTTTCCCATAAAGCTATTCTCACTCTATTGTGTAATTCCTTGATCATACACATAAGTTGACAGTTGAATATATTTTGCTATCTTCACTTTGGTTGGTTTTTGTTGTCTTGGTCTTGACCTCACGAGAGCACCGGAGCGAAGCGGGAGCAACAGAGACCCTAGGAAGCG
>ML776994.1:787150-845472 GCA_009831015.1 Picea engelmannii
CCATGAATCATGTATTCATCAATTTCTTTTAGCATCTTTTGTTAGTTCTGCTTTGATTGGAAGAAAATATAAAAAAACATAGTTTTTAGGTCTCTTTCTTTATTTGAATTTGCTTTGCATTGTTATTTGAAAAAGAAAAAGAAATTACCATAGGGTTGTGTTTTCTTCTCATCTTGAAAGAATTTCAAAAGAAAAATAAGAAAGAAAATCCTTCTTTGCCAGTGTTCTTATAAGTTTCAGTTTTTGCAAGAGTCTGAAACACCATTAGTTGCACGACCGTACCTTTTGCGTAAATCAAGCCTTAAAATTAACGCTTAATCTAAAATATATTAGACTTTCTGTTTGTAGGGTTTACCGACTAGTTTAGGGTTTTAGGGCCTTGAATTAGGTGTGAAGAGGAAACTCTTCAAGGCCACTTTAAAACAAACATTGTAGTCTGAGATAGGGAGTGTTTTAAGTCAAGTGTCGTAAGAGTTAGCTGGGACCCCACTCTAACAAAGGGAATAAACATGAGGTCATGTGAGAAAAGGAAGAGGAGACAACCCCTCCAAAGTTGGACTAAACATAGTGGGCATTGTATATTAAAGGTTTTTCTCGAGAATAATACCAATCGAATTTTCCTATGAAGCTTCATATACCTCGAATCTGTTCAAGATCCTCAATTGGCTTCCAGACCAATTGCTTTCGACACCCTTGAAGAGCTTCAGACTTGTTATCCTGCTCATTACGATCTTCTTGACTATCGACTATACCCTCTTGGTGACTGACTGTGAGATGACAACATATTTCCCCATATTTTATGGACTTACACAGGTGACTACAGGGGTATACCGTGGTACCTAGGGCGGAAGTCAGATCGTGCTTCGCAGAGTATACCCGGAGGGTGCTTTTGTGTTTGAGTTGCACTTGCACTAGTTAGTTTCTCTAGTGTCAATTGGTGTAACCATCATTCCCACTAGTTAGTTGATTTCTTGATTTATCTTTAGGAAACTTTTAGTGTGTGCTCTGTGCTCCCTAGTTTTCCATAGAGAGTTAGTCTGTCATTTCTTTGGGTCTCTGACCTAAAGTGGTAGACTGCCCACTCTATCGGTCATGAGGAATTTTTGGTTTTCCACTTAGAAACATGGAGTTGCCTCTTTATAGGCGTTGTTTTTTATAATATTGGTTCGTCGAAGTCAGTGTGTAAGAGTTTTACGTACTTGAACGATCCCGCAAGGGGAGAACCTATGCATAAGATCTTCATGGATAAAGTTACTGATGATAACAACCAAGGAACCCCTTCGTAAGGGGATTCTTATTCTTTTCCTTTCTTTGGAAATGTTGGTGTCCCATTGATGGCCACTTTGTACATTCCTAGGTTGAATGTGGGACTACTGATTTGGTTGGGTACCATTCCAAATGTCCCAAATTCTCTTGATGCTTCCCAGTTAAGTGCCTTATGTCATGGGCATCATGTTGATGTTCCTTCATCAACAAAGTCTTCTCCTCCTCCTTCTTCCTTCCCTGGTGAAAGTATAACTACTAGTAACCGGAAGTCTAAATGAAATAGAAAGAGGAAGAATATGAAGAAGAAATCACCAAACTATGTGAGTCATGTTGGAGATAGGTCGTCAACCTCTGCAAGTCATGTTGAACACCACCACCCAGCCTCTGCAAGTCATGATGGGGATAAACAACCAACCTCTGCGAGTCATGTTAGAGATAGATCATCAAGCTATGCAAGTCATGTTGAATACCAACACCCAACCTCCACAAGTCATGCTGGGGAAAAAAGTCTAGTCACTACTAGTCATACTGGTAATAGGTTTGTAGCCTCTACGAGTCATGTTATCGACCAATCACCAACCTCTAATAGTCATGTTTGGGACAAACAACTAACCTACTAGTCATGCTCGGGGAATTGATTCTATTGAGAAACCTAGACGGATAGGATGTAAGCCTAAGTTCCCTTGTAAGATTTGCAAGGGAGATCACCTTACTCATGTATGCCATGGCCTACCGTAGGTACAAATATTGTGGTCCCTATCTACAAGATCTTCTAATTATGAGTCTTCTGAGGTTTCCTCAAAGTCTATTCAACCTTTGGTTGATGAATTGGTCCTGTAGATGCAATCTTCAATTGATCCCACTCCCATTTTGGGGGGTGAGCTACCTATAGACCATGTAGTCTTGCAGCCTATTCAGCCAGTGGTTGAGGAAGTGGTCACACTGATGCAATCTTTGGTTGATCCCACTCTTCTCTTGGAGAGTTTCACATCTAAAAGTGGTCACATCGATGCAATCTTTGTCTGATCCCTCTCTTCTCTCAGGGAGTCATGTGTCTACCAACTATATTTTTAGCATTTCCAGTTCAGTACTTTCATAACAAGGGGGAATTCCACTCACTTCGAGCACCACCCCCCAAGTCCTAGGATGGTTTCCTTTGATTGGAATGACCTTGTTGAGCCTTGTCTTCCTTCTTCTACACCCTTTCAAATAAGGGTTGTGTTTAATTCAAATAACATTTACCGATGTATTGTAGATGAAGGATCCTCTACAAGTATTTTATCCCCCTCGGCTTGGCAAGATTTGGGTTCTCCCAAGCTTGCGTTTGCATCGCATGAGCTGTTGGATTTTGACAGACGTCCTAGTGAATATTTGGGGATTCTTCCTCAGTTTCCTATCTCATTAGGTGGGAAGACTGTCATTGTCAATGTTATAGTGGTGCAAGGCCCATTAGATTTCAATATGCTTCTCGGGCATGATTATGTATATGCTATGAATGTCATGGTGTCTATGCTCTTCTGAGTGATGCATTTCCCTCACAATGGAAGCATTGTCACTATCGACCAACTGGCATATGATAATCATCATCATAATTCGACGTTAGTTCAGGCTACTCCTTTATATTTTCCGAGTGTTTGCGTAGACTCTACCCCGCCATGGGTTAATTATGTGGCGACTTATCCTCAATGTTCAATTTCTTCTGAGTAGAAACTTGTGCAATCATGTTTTCCTTCTCGAGACTTGGTCTCAAAAAATGATCCATTGGTTTATCTAATGGGGGCATGGGAGCCCTTCCTTCCCCCTCTTGGTCCAAGTGATCTTGAGTCTCCTTTTGAGTATAATCTCACTGTTTGTAGATCCTCAAGCCCTTGTGCTTGTGATTCTTTGGTGATAGACTCTACCAGTCTTGGCCAGAACCTCCATCATCATATGGAATATGGTCAGTTTACCTCACCCTTTGGGAGTTTTGAGCCTCCTCGTTTGTGTAATTTCTCAGATTTTGAATTTCCCTCGGATGAGGTTATCCTTGAAGCCATGACTACGATTTTGATATCGTGGGAAGACTTACACCATCTTTTTTGTTTTCTTCACTTTTCAAACACTTTTGAGGTTGACTATAGAAGAGACTCTTGGTCAAAGCCTAGCAGCGGGCTCTACATGAACTACTACCATGCATGAGCCATGCGACTGTGCGGTGCCTTGTACATATTGTATAGTCCAGTTTTTTTGTTTTCAAGTTTTGTATTCAATAGAACCTCTAATTTTCTGAAGTTCCTATCTATATTGGATTTATTGACTTCTGGATGAGTGTTATTGGCCTTATATACAACATCTTGGAGACATTTTTCTTTGACATTTTGTTCATCATATCGATCTCTTCTGACAGGTATTGACCTCGAAACTGGTATATAGGTTAGGTTTTTCCCTACTTCCATTTTTTCATTATCATTTTCCTGGTTCATTTGTCCTTAGAATCGACCCCACTAAAGTGTGACACATAACCTTCTTAGCTGCTTTAGACATGTCATAATTAGGTGGTAGATCCTATCTTTACATGGATTCCCTAAGTAAATCCTTTGTTGCAGTTTGGCATCCATGCTGTCAGTTTTGACTATATGCTTGGGAGTCCTTGTTAGTCCCATCATGATTACATATTGAAGCCTCATTCTTTTATTAATCATCATTCTTGGCCTTATCCTCGGGACTCCCTAATGAGCATGCTTTGTTTTCTTTCAATACCGCTTTGAAATTTGAAAGCAGCATCCAACGAGACTGTATTTATTCTTTTCGATCTTGTCTGGATTAACTGAGAAAAGTAGCCCCCTGGAGTCTTCTTTAATCCTTTTTCATACTCTCTAAAAATGAAAAGATTGTTGAGTGATATTGTTGCCCTTCACACTCACCAAACTCAAATTTGAAGGCACATCTGTTCGGCAATAGTTTACCCTTTTTCGGTCCGGATGGTTAATTTTACGAATAAAGGTATGCTCTAGGAACTTCGGTTCGCTATAAGAGTATTCTCAGGCATAAGTTTAAACCTTTTTCGGGCCTGAGGGACTAAATCTTCGAAAAAGGAACATTTTCCTTGGTTTTGGTTTATCACCTTTTTCCAGTCTTGGAAATCACTTATGAAAAAGGAACCCCCCGGAGTCCATAGTTAAGCTCTTTTCAGGCTCCCTAAAATTGAAAAGATTGTCGAGTGACCTTGTTCCTTCACACTCGTTAAATTGGTCTGGAAGAAAATCTACTGGCATGAGTTTAACCATTTTTCCAGTGTCTAGATTATAGCGGGAAATATGCCTCGGGATATTTGTCTCGTCGGGAGAGTTCTCCTCAGTTACTTTTATACTTTTTCGGGCTAAGGAGAATAAACCCAGAAAAAGACTGTGAGTCCATAGTTAAGCTCTTTTCAGACTCCTTAAAATTGAAAATATTGCCAAGTAATCTTGTCTTTGTCACACTCGTTAAAATGGTTTTGAATAGACATATTTTCGGTGCAATTTTAACCCTTTTAACCCTTTTTCAAACCGACTAGACTATCTCTCTAAAAAGTACTCCATAGAGTCTTCTTTTGTTTTTCTTCAGACTCTCTAAACATGGAAAAACTACCAAGCTTACCTTCTCCGGGCTCGTAAAAAATTACATAGAAGGGGTGTCATCGTGTGTTGCTTAATCACATTGTGGGTCTCATCTTTGCGTCTTTGGCCTAATTTTGGCTCCATGTTTCTCTCAATTGAACCTTTGAAGAATTCTATATATGCAAGCCTTGCAACACTTTTTGCCTCTGCGACCTAACACCTTGACCCATGCAGGAATTTTCCCTAAGTGTCCTTATCCTGCACATGTCACTTTTCCCTGAGCATTAGTGTGTTCCATGTGCTTGGAACTAGTTTTCTTGTCGCGACACTCATTCCTCCTTTGTAACGTAGCATTCTTTTATTGTTTTTCAAGCTCTTAAAAAATTGAAAAAGACAAAAAAATCAAATATTCCAAAAAGAGGGGACATGAAATATACATTCTTTTTTCAGAAGCAAAGATAATTTCCCTGGAAAAAGCACATCCTTCTGTTTGTTCATCAAGAATTGGGATCTAATATGACCTTAGTAAGTTGTTCTTGCTACATAGAGTTGTGTCCTCCTCCGTTTTTTTACTCTTCCAAATATATGGAGAGTTTGTGTTGCTTCCCGCATCACAAACTTATGTCAATGTCATGCTGCCTGAGTCAGATCATCTTTCGTGCTTTTGTCCAAGGGAATTTTTACCCAACCTGAGTCATCCTTTCTATAGTTTGTCTCTTGACTTTCATAAGTCTTCCATCTCAAGAGTCTAGTCAAGTCCAGATTTGAAATCGACGAAGTTCTCTTCTTGATCATTGAGATCCTCCTGTCTTTTCCCAACGGACTGTCGAAGACCTCAGAGTAGTGAGTTATACACTCCCATTGTACTCCTACCTGAGTTTTTAAGATCTTGAATTTGTTGGTCGAGCTATGAAGGTCTCATCTCCAGTCGTAGGTGTCATTATCTTCTTGAATATGCATACTATACTTGTATATCTTCGACTGATTTTGAGATGTAGATCCACTTTGCATTGCTCACAGCTACACTTTATATACTTATATGACATGGATCTGCAGTGTATTTGATTGGAATCCATGATTTAGTTCATCCCGAACATGGGTATGCCCACCTTAGAGAGACAATTGTTGTTTTGCAGATGGCACCTCCTGAACTTTGGTCCCGGGCTCACTTGATTTTGGTACATTGGTGAAGATGTTGTAATGTATTTCGGCCATCAATTGGTCTGACCTCACACATTAGGGGGAATCTGTTATAGCCCTAAAATTCCCTACTCATGCATACATAGGCCTACATCTATTACACAGGTTCGTGGACAAAAGCACAAAAAAACTAGCATTCTCGAATTAGTTTTCTTTAAAAAAAGGGCTCCCGGACACAAGAAATTGAAATTTATCAAATTATAGGTTCCTGGACAGCGTAAATTATACATACCAAATATGTAATTTGATTAAGTAGATCTATAGAGCATGCGTGTTATGGGGCTGGCGCGCTAAAAATCGGGCTTCTGTTGTTCCATGCCCTACAAATAGCACCCAGAGTTTCGCGACATACAAATTGACAATCAGACTTGTGGACTATTTGAAATTTAAGGGCCTATGTCTGTTACATAGGTTCGTGGACAAAAGCATAAAAAAACTAACATTCTTGAATTATTTTTCTTTAAAACAAGGGCTCTTGGACACAAGAGATTGAAATATATCAAATTATAGGTTCCTGGATAGCATAAATTATACATATCAAATATGTAATTTGATTAAGTAGATATATAGAGCATGCACGGAACCCTCATTCTGGGTTCCCGGGTTGGCGGGCTGAAAATTGGGCTTCTGTTGTTATGTGGCCTACAAATAGCACCGAGAGTTCTACGATATACTAACTAAGAATCGGACTTGCGGACTATTTGAATTTTTGGATCGTGGGTTCTCGGGCTAGCGGGCTAAAAACTAGCATTCCCGAATCAGTTTTCTTTAAAACAAGGGCTCCTCGACACAAGAAATTGAAATATATCAAATTATAGGTTCCTGGACAGCATAAATTATACATATCAAATATGTAATTTGATTAAGTAGATATATAGAGCATGCACGGAACCCACATTCCGGGTTCTCGGGATGGCGGGATGAAAATTGGGCTTTTGTTGTTCTGTGGCCTACAAATAGCACCGAGAGTTCTGCGATATACAAATTGAGAATTGGACTTGCAAACTATTTGAATTTTGGATCGTGGGTTCTCGGGCTGGCGGGCTGAAAATTGGGTTTCTATTGTTCCATGCCCTACAAATTGACAATCAGACTTGCGGACTATTTGAAATTTAACGACCTACGTTGGTTACATAGGTTGGTGGACAAAAGCACAAAAAAACTAGCATTTAGCCAGTTTTTGGATTGCAGGTTCTCAGGCTCGCGGGCTAAAAATTGGGCTTCTGTTGTTTTGTGCCCTACAAATAGCACCCAGAGTTTCGCGATATACAAATAGACAATCAGACTTGCAGAGTATTTGAATTTTAAGGACCTACTTCTGTTACATAGGTTCGTGGACAAAAGCACAAAAAAACTAGCATTTTTGAATTAGTTTTCTTTAAAACAAGGGTTGATGGACACAAGAAATTGAAATTTATCAAATTATAGGTTCCTGGATAGCATAAATTATACATATCGAATATGTAATTTGATTAACTAGATATATAGCGCATGGAACCCTTATTTCATACTTAGCCAGTTTTTGGATCGCGGGTTCTCGGGCTAGGGACCTGAAAATTGGGCTTTTGTTGTTCTGTGTCCTACAAATAGCATCGATAGTTCTGTGATATACAAATTGACAATCAAACTTGTGGATTATTTGAATTTTAAGGGGCTCGTGTCCAAAAAATTTAGCATTCGCGAATTAGTTATCTTTACATACGTTTTACATACACAGGTGGACAAAAGCACAAAAAAATAGCACCAATGTCTATTACATAGGGTGGTGGACAAAAGGACCAAAAAAATATCATTCCCGAATTAGTTTTCTTTAAAACATGGGTTCCTGGACAGAAGAAATTGAAATTTATCAAATCATAGGTTCCTGGACAACATAAATGATACATACGAAAAACGTAATTTTATAAAGTAAATATTTACTTTTATACATACTAAATATGTACTTTTATAAAGTATGGGGATGATATTTTATAGAGCATGCATGGAGCCCTCATTCCATACTTGCATGGAGCCCTCATTCCATACTTGGGCAGTTTTTGGATGGTCGGTTCTCGGGTTGGCGGGCTGAAAATTGGGCCTTTGTTGTTCCATGGCCTACGAAGAGCATCTAGAGTTCCGTGATATACAAATTGACAAGCAGACTTGCAGACTATTATAATTTGAAGGGCCTTTGTGGCAAGCAGTATGGACAGGTGGTAAAGATGCAAGAAATGACATACTCTTTATACGTGTGAGTAGCAAAAAAGTAGTGTAACACAATTTTATGACATTTATATAAAAAAATAATAAAATGTGTTACATATTCCTGGAAATTTAAAGAAACATATGTGTGTGTGTGTGTGTGTGTGTGTGTGAAATATGATATCTCAAATTTGAGTGAGTGATTTATCTCATACTTAATTTTGAAAATGACCAGGCAGGAGAAAATATGCATCAGAAAAAAAGAGAATTGAAATAAAATAAATAGAATGTCTTCACATTCAGCGTAGCTGAAGATAAAAATCTAGGAACACATAAATATATAAGGAGACAACATAATGTCTTCACATTCAACATAGCTGAAGATAAAAATCTAGGAACACATAAATATATAAGGAGACAAAAGAATAGTTTTATTTGGAATATATGAAAAAAAGAATAGTTTGTTACATATTCCTGGAAATGTAAATGTGTTTGTCATATAGACTGGAATTGGGGCTCCCGCGGACCATAAGAGAAATAGGACTGTGGAAAGAAGAAGTTGGACATGGTAGAGTGTAATAACTGAAAAGTAGAAATGGGAAGATCTCAGTTTTTGGCTATAGATTCCTACTCAGAAAAGGTGGAATAACTGGATTGATAAAGAAAGGACTATCAGTATACACTTACAGGCATGGTACATAAAAGTAATTTTGGTATTTTTTTGTTAATGCCTTCTCTTGTTGGTTTTTGTCGCCGACCCACTTGAATAACTGGATTGATAAACAAACGATTTATGCATTTTCCTGTTGGATTTCGACGGCGACCCACTTCAAGTTCTCTTCAATATAGCTTCTCAAGGGGGCAACGTTGATGTCATTCCGGATTTTAATGCTGAAAAGTTCATTTTCTAATTCGCTTAGATCAATAGAAAGATTACATAGAACCTGGTGAATGTCTCCATTTTGTATCGAATACCAGACTAGCCAGTTGTCCACCTCTTCTTCATGATATTCAAGAATCCTGTAAAAAAATTCTAAAGACAAGGCCTTAAAATTATCAACTTGTTTATCGAAAGCTTGTTTGGTTAACGCCAGTGAGTTGACGATTAAGTTGGGGTTCTGGAAGTCATTTGTCCTTCCTGCTAACTCTATTTTGGTGAGCTTTGTGAATAATGTTTCTTTCTTTGATATTGCTTGCTCACATGATTGGACGATGAGATACAGATTCTTCACCTTCTCTTTCTAGCATGCTTCTAATTGAGTGAGTCATTTTTTGGACAGAAGATCATGTTGTCTTCTTGTCGTGTCTGGCATGTTGTTGACATGAAAGGAAAAAGGGACGACTGTGTGAAAATAGAATTTTTCTTCATTTTTTAAATCCGTCTGTAAAAGTTGGAGCAAGTTATGCACCTTGCTCCCCAGGGAATCTATCTTCTGTGATGTTTCCCAGGCCTTAGTAATCAGTTCCATTCTTTTGTTTATATTTTTTCCACATATCCTCTACAGGATGCGAGGAAGTTGGAGGAGCCTTTTAGATTTGTTGTAGGGGTGCAGGTAGTCGCAGGCATGGCTATTTCCAAAGGACTGCCAAGCAATGGCATAGGAAACAAAGCTTCCTCTAATTCCTTAATCCGGTTCTTTAGTCTGGCATTCTTGGCCTCAATGAATCCAACGAAATCATGAAGAGCATCTCTGGTTGCCAGGTGAATTTGATATATTTTGGATGCCTCCATATTGGCAAGGTCAAGTTTTGCACGATGTTTTCTTCTCTTATTTTTTACATCTCTTTTTTCAATGATTAATTTTTTTTATTCGCTTTCAAAAACAGCACTCTGGAATACGAAGGATTCATCTTCGTCAAAAATTTCGGTATCAACCATGTCCATTAGGTAGGCATGGTCAATTTTGTCTTTGGGCTGATCAAGGTTACAAAATATGCTATCCAGATCAGTGTCAAGATCCATGTTTTCACTCTAAATTTTGGGTTGCTCCGCCTCCCCTACAATTCTTTTCCCCCTCTTCTACATGGGAAGCTTGTGAGGAAGATGTTCACTATGTCTCTACAAAACTGTTGTGGAGTTGCTGCCAGTATTTAATGAAAACGTTGGTTTTCTCCAAACGCTGCTTGAAATGAAGAAATGGAGGGGACAATATAACCCCCCAAAAGCGTTGGTTCAATGCGTGCGAATAGAAAATCTCCTCAATAATGACAATATCTATGCGTGTTGTATGGTGACCTGTTAGAATTAAAGCTTAATTATTACATACTTAGAAGTGCCAAGGTGGCAGTTACGACAAAAAACATTTAAGGATTGGAGGTTTTGTGAAGGAACCAAGATGATGACGTGTGAATGACATTCCATGGTATTTGAAATTAAGACTGGGAAGGGATAACAAAAACCTCCGCAAATATTGCATTAATGGCAAAACTTCTCAAGCCTTGCACGCATCAATGACAGCTTAGATGGTGCCTGCATGATGACCTGTTAGCATTAAAGATTTAGAAACAAGGCATATATATGTGTGTGTGTGTGTGTGTGTGTGTGTGTAAACATTATTTCTTATTATGGACACGTGCGAAGGTGACGGGGATGGGGAAGAGCAAGCAAGGAAGGAATGGCCAAGTCTGAAACTGCATGGTGAAACTGGTGAGTGTCCAATGGTGAAACTGCATGGTGAAACTGGTGAGTGTCCAATGGTGAAACTGCATGAGTCAGAATTGTTGACTGCAAAACGCATAAAACGTAAGAGGGCATGATGGTGCAGTTCAACGGAGGGTTTGTATATTTGGGGAATTGCGGGAAAGTGGCTAAGTATGGAAAGTGTGACTTTGTGTAGGCTCTCAGGGAGCATAGCGAAGGGAAGCATGTATAGTCTTTGGATCGCAGGTTCTCGGGCTGGCGGGCTCAAAAGTGGGGCTTTATTGATCTGTGTCTTACAAATAGTACCCAGACTTGCACGATATAGAAATTGAGAAGTGGACTTACGGGTTGAACATTGCACTTCTATTGTTCTATGTCCTCCAAACAATACTCGGAGTTCTGCGATATATAAACTGATAGAGGAACTGCAGGGTTGGCGGGCCCAGGATGCCAATTGTTTACGGATCAGAGTTCCGCGATATAAAATTTTGATATTCCACAATTTAATTGGTTGGTTGGACATTGCACTTGTATCGGTCTGCAGCACTCGGAGAACATCGATATACAAATTGACAAATGGACTTACATACTCAAGGCACTTTTTAGATCACAGGTTATCGGACAGGGGTGCTCAACATATATGTTATATAGCTAACATTATCTTAAAACATCATTTTCAAGAACTAGATTATTAATAATGAATATTGATATTGTACAATTTAATTAAAGAAAACTAGCAAATGAGTTGCAAGCTTCCAAACTGGGTCCAATTGTAGATCATCGAAGTCTCAGGCACAAGAGTAGATAGACATGAAATCTTCCACATTACCAAGTTTTCGATGCAATATGTACATTCGGAACATGGGGAACAAGAGTTTGATAAGGCATACCGGGGGACCCTCGAGCATAAAATTGGCTAAGGAAACCGAAGGGTTCGTTCCGACTCGCAGTGCATATTTCATAATTCATGTGCAACACCAACTGTGTGGTGACCAAATCAGTATGTGTAGAAACCATGCAAAACTATATAATTACCTTTATAAAGTATTGACATGAGATTTTATATAGCATGTATGGATATTGCATTCCATACTTGGCCACTTTCTGGATCGCAGGTTCTTGGGCTGGCGGGCTCAAAAAATAGGCCTTTATTGTTCTGTATCCCACAAATAACACACAAACTTCTGTGATATACAAATTGACAAGCAGACTTGCAGGGTGGCTGAGATTTTATAGAGCATGTGAAGTTTTTGGATCGCGGGTTCTCAGGCTCGCGGGGTCAAAAACAACCCTCTATTGTTGGGTGCATTACAAATAGCATCCACAACTCCGCGATATACAAATTGACAAGTGGATTTGTGGGTTGGTCGGGTCAACATTCTACTTCTAGTGATTTCCGCGATATACAAGTTGACACACAGACTCCAGGGCTGGCGGGCTCCCAGAAACGAGCAATACATATACCAAATATGCACAGATCCCTTATTCCATACTTAGCCACTTATTCGGATCGCAGAATTGTGGGTTGTACATTGGGCCTCTAATGTTTCATGTCCTGCAAATAACACCCATAGTTTGGAGATATACAAATTGACAAGTGGACTTGCGGCCTGACTGGCTCAACATTGCATTTATGTTGGATGGCGGACTTGCAGATTGGCGGGCTCTAGGTACAAAATAAAAATAAAAATAAAACATAGCTGCAAACAAGTTCAACAAATACAGACAAAGTAAACGAAAAATTGTTTAGTATGGAACACGGGCAGAAAAAAATGCACCTTTGCATGGATTCCTCTACATCTCTAGGTAGGAGTTATTTGCGGCGTCTAGTTTTCCTATTTGTTTCTATCAACAAAAGTACAAAAAAAAAGGTATATGAACATAAGTTCAGATGTAAAGAAAAAGGCAAGTACTATGTACATATACTAAAAAAAATAGAATAAGATGAAGAGAGTAACAAATAGTTTTTAGGAGGATGTACCTTTTTTTTTTGCATAATGTATATTTTATAATTCAAGTACAACACCGCCTGTATGCTCACCAGAACAGTATGTGTAAAAATCAGGGAAAACTAAGAAGTCGGATAATTTTTTATTTTTTTTTTGCAACAAGTTATACAGATATGCTTTGAAACATAGAAATATGACTTTGCAATATGTTTGATGTATATCTCATAATTCAAGTGCAATACCAATTGTATCGTGATCAGACCAATATGTGTCTAAGATAAACATATTGTATTGAGGAATGGGCACATTCAACCAGACATGGTTAATAAGTGCGTTTTGCAAATGGCTTGTGTTGTTCAAAAGAAAGCAGAGACTGTATTTGCACATGTAGTTTTCCAATTCTTTTGTTCTGCCACTATTTTGTAGCATGTCAATATTGAAGTCTCCTACAAGTACAATGGGTCCGTTCAGATGGAAATGGCCCAATGCATTGGAAATAGCATCTACTATGTTGGAGAATGTTGCATGGGGAGCAGCATACAGATTCAGTATTGCAACTTTTGTTTCATAGAAAAAAAAAATTGCAAGCACCTCTTCAACATTCTTTTCTTCAATATGTATATGGTCCAAGATTAGTACATGTTTTTTCACCAGTATCATCACCCCATGTGCAATGTAACTTGATATGCAATTGTGATTTGGGAATTGTTTGTTCTGCATGCATAATGCCATGTGTGTTTCCTGCAAGCATAGAATATCGGATTGCATTATATCATAGTCATTTAGTATATCATCTATGTGTGCATTTAAGTTGTGTGTGTTAAGCGAGAGAATTGATACAGATGAATTTGTTTGTATGGATTGGTAATCATAGTGCAGTTTCCATTTTACAGTGGTCCTCAATCCTTCCATTTCAATATCAACTTTTTGTTTCACTTTGAAGTTATCTTTTGTGAGAGGAATTAGTAAATACAAGGATTCTATGCTTCTAACATGGGACAGTTTTGTGTATACAAGTCCATGTATCTGAATTCCAACAGGCTGAAATGCAACATTCTCAAGTGTTAGTCCTTGTGTTATGTGGACTATACGTGCACATGCAAGTTTAATCGGAAACTGTTTTTGAATCTTCAGTCAACCTGTCTTTGCTGATGTCGATATTGGCTTTGATATTCGCAAAATAGGTGTCCAATCGCTTCCAGTGTTTGAATTATATAGATAAGACAACTTGGTTGCTTGTCGCTTGTCTATATGCGGTTCATGGAACTTAATCGAAAGGACATCGAGTTTTTTTGTCTTCATATAGCCTTTGAGTATTCCATCTACACCATTGACCAAGCCATCCTGTGAATCATAGTTACAAGCATATATTTCAACCAGCATTTCTAATTTGAGGACAATTTGCAAAGGTAAAGTGACTGAATGTTCATGACGTGGAACATTTCCACGGTTGTCTTCTTCCAGGTCAATTGAATTGATGATGATATCGTCGCCAGGCATGAGTGATAGCATGTGGTTGTTATGCATTGCAACATCCTTATTTATGTAGAACAGGTAAGGGAACATTGGGTCTATTGGTGCAGGCTTTAAGCACCTCAAATTGATATAGGTCATGTCATCATATGTTTGGTTGTTTGTGCACATTCTATTCAGAATTGCAATGAATGTTTCATTTGTCTGACACATTGTAGTATGCAACTCAAAGCATTTAATATTGTATCTCCAGAAGTCATGGGTGACTGTTTCCATGTTAATGGTAGGTTGTTCAAATATCAAATAATCTTGGATGGGCTGTGCCTGGTAAAGATCCCCACATAATATCATGTCAATGTTTCCAAAGTATTTCGTGTGCACATGTTTTATGCTTCTTAGTCGGTTGTCAATGGAATACAAGAACTAACTCCCAATCAAAGATGCTTCATCTATAAAGACAAGTTGGATTTCCTTATAAATATTAGATAATGTATCCAACATTTCCTTGCTAAGTGGAAGAAACTGTGACTTGTTAAAAGGCATTAAAAATGCAGAGTGGACTATTGTTCCACCAGCATTATATTATTCTTTTCCTATGTATGCAACTATTAGGTCCTTTGGTTTCATAGGATCAGAGGAATTTTTTGAATCATATATTCATATAAGCATTTGGAACAATGCTTTCACTGTGAATGTCTTGCATGTTCCTGCTCCGCCTGTAAGGAACAAGTGCACAGGACTGTCCATGTTCAAGCGTTTTTTAAGAGCAATGTCCTTTAGAATTGTTTGTTTTTCGTGATTCAACAGATGTCTTATTATGTGGTAATCATTATTTTAAATTAGGAAAGGATGTTTTGTGACTTGAAAACCAAGATTGATACATTTTTCACTTCCACCTGTTGGAGGACAAGGCAAATCCGATTGTAAGTCATAGGACTCGAAAGGAATTCTGGTTGTTTTTCGGTTTGTGAATGTCTCATCATGATCGTCGGGGTTTTCTAGGTCATTAAGTGCAACTTCTAGATCACTCCATGTTGGATTAACATTGTAGGTAAATCTAGCTTCATTGATGTGCACTATAGTCTCAGACGCAACATACACAACCACCCATGTAGAGAAGTTATGTTTTAATGTCTCTTCGTTTTCATCGAACGGAACATACAACAATAATTTTTCTCTACAATAGTTTTCATTGTCACAATGTTTATTGTATTTGACAAACCGTATCACAGAGGGTTTTTTTTTTTTTGATATGGGTGCACCATTTTTTTTGTAATGCAATATGAATTCTTCTAAGTAGATATGCCTAATAGGAGATGGACGTTAAAGATAATAATCAACAATAGAGCGACATAGCACATCTTCTGAATTGTCAGGCTCTTGTTGTAGCAAAACCGGTGATTTAAGCACAAATGTGCATTTTTCAAGTGGAGATGTGTTTATGAAGACACATTTTCTTGAACTACAAGTGAGGGGCAGGGAAAGTGCAATGTGAATTTCTTGCTGAGAAAACATTTGTTGAAGATTAAGCAATGTATTTCCAAGTGTGTGTATCATTTGTATGGCTTCAATATGACTTCTTTCATGTTCTTTGTGTATTCTTCTGAATGCACTTGTCATAGATTTGTCAACCTTTTTCATATATGAGGTACAATACGATGTTGCAGCATATGCATTGAGCATGTACTGTGCATCTGTATTTGCTTTCCACATAACTGGCATGTCCTTGGAGAAACTGTTGTTCCAAATATGGGAAATTTTTTGTTTACGTAAAACTGTTGGTTTCCTAAGCGTACATTGTATGGCTTGGATGTACTCATCTTCTGATAGATTTACCTCTGTCAAGAAGGCATCAAAGCTCATCAGCTCATCAAATTCTCCTTGTTCTAGGAATGTGAACAAGGATTTAGATTTCTCAACAACAACATTGTCCTCTAAACTAAGTGGCTCTATGATTCTTGTAGCTCTCATTGGCAGCACGGGAAAGTTGTATCTGCAATGTGAGTTTTTTTGTTTTCTACAACTTCTTGTATGGTAATGTCTATGGACTTTGGAAAGTTCTGGATCCAAATGATTTGTGTTGCATGTTATGTATTTATCCACAAATTGTTCGATCTCTGAATTGTTATCAGCTCCATAGACTGGTGCACCCTCTATCCACAACAGTGTGTGGTCATGTTCATTTCCCCTATTCTGGAATTCAGTCACAAAAAAGTAGTCCGATATTTTTCCGAAAAATGTTTCATCATTGCATATCAATTGTCTCAAAGCATTTATTCTATGTCTATAGTAGCAAGTACATGTCACTGGGTGTTTTCTTATGAGGTAGTCAATGTCACTATTTTCTAGTGTATCGATTTCTCTTTTACGTTTCCTATTCCTATGCAAGTCAGATACAAAAGCCACCAATGGATCCCAGCAATGCTCTGCACTTGTAAATGTGATGAAAAATGTTGGCGGGCCCAATTGTCGAATCATTGCAATTTTATTTTTTTTGCAAATAGTCAGAAGAGGTGCGAATGTTTTTAAAATCTATGTATCCAATATCAGATTTCAAAATTTTTTCTAGGTTTACTTTGTACTTCACATCCTTGGCCAACAAATTTCTTCCTTGTAACTGGCCTTTTCTTATTCGGACCCACATGCAGGATAGAACTTGCTCTATTATTATGTGCATTGTTTTGAAAAACAAATTTGTTATGTGACAGGAGAAGTAATCGCTTGAATGTAGCAGCTCCCATCGGACTATTTTATGATAACTGAATCATTCTGTAATATCAGTGGCACGTGGATCTCCATAGAAGAGTGTTGGAAATTTCATTTCCTCAATGAATTTGTCCTTGAATATTCCAAGTGGACGCTGCCCCTCGACAGGTGCAATTTTGACAATTTTGTCTTGCAAGTCACAAATGCACTGTGAATCAATGAATCCATGCACCAATGTCTCAGTAGGTGTTTCATTATCCGATTCATCACTTGTATCAAATTCACTAGGATTCTCTAGAGTGTCTGCAGAGTTTCCATCTTCTTCTGCAAGAACATTGTTCCAGTTGCCATTTATACAAATGTTTTGTGCTTTGTACAGGGCCTTGGAACATAATTCCTTTAATGCTTTCATAACAGCATGCACACGCACTTTGCCTACCCGATAGAAATTTTTGTATCGCAAGCATCTTTTCAAAGACACAACAATTGTCATTGTATTGCTAATGAATTGTGGCAACGCTTTTTGCACAACATCTAGCTGAACAGACACATTAATAATTGATCTTATTAAGCCCATCTGGGGTTGTTTATATCCCCAAGGTCTGATTTGAGCAAATGCAATTCGCAAAGACACAAGTCTCTCCTCAAGTTCTGTAAGTGCACTTGCATCTGGTAATGGTGTATTACATCTTATTTGGTCAGGGGTTGCAAACTGTGGCAGTTTTCCATTTTCAAGCGACCATTTGCATGGAAGACAAACTTTTCCACTGGAAAATGGTTTCTCGTGCACTGTCAAGCAAAGGTATTCTTCTTGCAAATCAGGTGTGAAATACTTAGTGTTTTTTGAGAAATTCAATTGTTCACAAATTGCACATGCAATGGAAGGAGTGTCTTTAATTTGTTTCATGTAGGTTTGTCTTGCATTTTTCTTTTGCAGGGAAGTATGGGTAGAAACTGTTTCCTAGTTTTCATTGGTAGTACTGCATGGTGTTGCTTCTAGACCATGAAATGTCACCATTGCATGACCATTCTGGGATATGTGACCGTACCTGTTTCTATTGTGTTCTGCAAGAACAAATTTCTTTACATTGTGATATGTGAGTTTCTCTCTAGAAGGAAGAGTAGCAATGTATTTTTTTCTCTCGCGCATGACCTTTTTCAAGTTGTGGTAACTTACTCTACGTTTCTTTCCCAAGGGCACGATGAGCTGATGGCAACTAGGATTAATTTCACTCTGACTCAGGTTCTCATAAACTAGTCTATCCTTTTTGTCTAAGGCCTTTATGGCCTTATCACAACTGGGATAAATTTGACGCATAAAGTTTTTCAAGTTGTGATAACTTACTCTACATTTTTTGTTTAAGCCCTGTATGGCCTCATCACAACTATGATGAATTTCATGCATGGTTTTTTTTTTCAAGCCCTGTATGGCCATATAGCAACCGGGAGGAGTCTCATTCTCACTAAAAAGAATTCGACACATATTCATATTTGATGTTGTTTAGATGGCATGGACATTCAAACCTGAACCACCGATATGTCCAAGTAAAGTTTCATAATGGATATGTGTTGTATGTGTTTTCAACGAGAGGATGTCAATTGTTCGATCGTAATTTGAATCAACAAACCAGGAATGGACAGTGCCATCTGGCAAGGCCGAACAGACCTGGATATTTACTATGAATATCATAGACATCCATTGCAAACATAATATGAAACCCTCCACATTCCCTTTTTCATATGGAAGCGCCATGTTCACAAGGTATTCCTGCCAAATTCCAACTGTCGACATATTTTCTAGGAGATATGGGAAAAGGTGTTGATGCAAGAACCTAAAAGCCTATTGGTTGTCGCCTATAATTTCATTGCAAAAGAACTATACAGTTTAAAGCCACAACAACTGCACATCATACTCCACTCCCACCAAACAACAAATTGCATTGAACATACTATCTCCACAGCTAGACACAACATTTGTTTCCAGCTGTAAACCATGGCAATCTATGCGATGCAAAATCCATTTCCATTGCGATTCAAGGTCTTTGAAAATGATGAACAAGTAAATATGAGGCCCTTCAACATTTCATATGGACATTTTTTTGTACAGTAGTGGTTCATGATGACCACTCACGACATTGGCATCATGGAACAAGATGCAATATGGATTGTCAGATGCAGTTTTGTTGAATATTAGATATCTTATGTTTCTTGTCAATGACCATATTCCAACTGATATATTGAGCCAATTAGATAGCCACCATATACAAAATGTATCTCCCCAAAGTCCCCTCTCATGTGCAGGTAGAACTGGAGATGCAGACAACCGCATCTCTGAAAAATACGTAGCGACATCATGTATTCCATGCAACTGCCGAAGAAAATCGGATTCCAATTCCTATTCATAGGACTCCAAAGCCTTAGCATTTCCATTTTTAAAACATCTCAATAAATAATCTATCAATCCATTGCGCAGCTTGGTCGACGAATATTGGAAATGCAGTAGAACCTAGAATGTATCAAAAAGACAATCTCCAACAGTATACGAGAATGCATCCAATCTAAAAAGGCCATTGCTATGCAAAACCACGTCAATGTTGTCATGTATAATGGACTATATATCTATTTCATACGACTCAACATCTATTACTTCTTTCATCTTTTGAACTCTTATTTTGAAGTTGTTTGCTAGATACTTTCATTTTGTATGAAAACAAAGAAAAGGAGGGGAAAAAAATAAAAGTAACAAAAAAAAGGCAAGCAAAATAGGAAAAATACAAGCGTAGAACTGGGTACCAATACCTATATGTATCTTTCAACCTTCTTCTTCTTAACTTCAATCCCCCCTAGTCCCTATAGCAGATGACAAGAAAACAAACCCACATTGGAAAGTGAACCAAACAAAAGAAACAACGCAAATAAATAACACCATAACTTTACTCAGTAGAAATAGAACAGGTGGACGTAGTTTTTCGACCCACAGAATAAAAGCATTCCCTGCATCTACACCCCACCGAATGATTCCCTCTTCTGATAGCTCCGAACTACTTTTCGTAAACCCCTCTACATTGCAATTTTTGAAAAAGATATGGATGTGGCAACCGGTATATGAAGATGCATGGTTTCCAGGAACAGAAATTAAGACCACAGACAAAGATGGTCTACAACAAAATTTGGAGGCAGGGACTCCCACCATTGAAAAATAGCAACAACAGGGAAACTTACCCGTCAACGAGGGATGACAAGAGCTCAACCCCAAAAACTGGAAACCGCAACAATAGATCCAACATCTTGCAAAGTTGAAGAATGACAAACCAGTGAACAACCATGAAGAGGTTGAACTGCAACTGTAGGACCTCAACTTTGCAAAGTTGAATCACACAAGAACAAGAATCATGGAATGAAGCAGCAAACAAGCATCGACCACTGAAGTAGTGATGTCGACCATGAACGAAACTGTATTGCAACGCATATATACAATAAACATTTAAGATTGCCAGAGTTGTTAGGTAAACACTTAAGACTGTCAGGACCGTCGAAGGGCATAGCCCTATGCAAGCATTTAAGAAAAAATGCAGCGTGGCAGGCTTGTTCTCTCGAACCACACAACAATAAAGCAAAAATCACACATAGTAATATGGTAGAGAATGTATTCTACCTAACAGAAAATGCTAAAGGAAACATTAGAACTAATGATAGCATTAATCCACCTTCGACCAATGCATAATAAAATATATGATTCAAAAAGACCATATACGATCAAATACTTTGGATATGCCAAGATATATAACATTGGGAATAGAAAAACAGGAAATAAGACCTCCAATCCGTTGTCTAATGATATCTTGACAAACATGGTACTTTTTATTATACAAAAATTGATGTTTTCACTTCTCTTGTTCCAGCAATAGATAATATGGAAATATTTATGGTCAATGCACAATATAATACGAGGTCAACGATTTATCGATCGCTATAGTCCCTCTATGACTACAACAAGGACTAATAAGGGTTAGATAATAATGTGCCCATTCACTGATTATTATTACAATGTGATTATTAAAACCTTTGATTGATTAAAACATTGTATGTTCATAAATGAACTAACATTAAAAAAATAAAAATCAATTCATCACTTTTAAAGAATATATACATTAACCATTAACCATACATAAGAAGAGCTTTCCCTTGGAGATAAAACAACAACTCCCATTTGAACATGGTAAACAACTTTAATCTCATAAGCTTTCTTCAAAAACTCCAACGTCAAACATTTACTACGGTGTAGTGGTAGGCGTGAATTTAAAGTGGAGTTACCATGCCAAAAGCAACATCTCATACTATGCCGTTGTCACTACATTACAGTCACACCTACCATTACAGTCACACCTACCATGACTACATTACAGTCACACCTACTACCATCAACTTCTCATGTCGGTGTCACTGCATGTCACAGTAGTACCATTTTCCCGCATTTCACAGTGGTCATACCGACCACGACCATCTTACGATTCCATTATAGTCATACTCATCACCATTAACTTTATTTCCCAATCAAGTGAGCTATTTCGGCATGTGAGTAGGTTTAATGGTTAATAAGTGTGTTTCTTTTTTGGAGGTCACATGTTTTAGAGGGGATGGAGTATTTACATCTCTGTAGACTTTAGTAGTCAAATTATAGCAGAGAGGGGGTCCCTTGTCCCACAAACAAGGAGATCTTAGACACCAATTTATTATGAATATTATCTTTGTCACATCAAACCAATTGTTTCTGAACTTATTTTCCTTCATTATTTCCCCATACAACAATTGTCTAGTACAACTCCATTACAATCACACCCACAAGCCACATTTTACTTTTACCTCTATCTTTATTCTCATTCAAAACCACCTATTTCTAGATGTATTTTCATTTATTATTCCTCACACAACCACCTTACTCTAACTCCATTAGAGTCACACCCACGACCATCAACGTTTCCTAACTTTCTCTTACCTCTATCTTTATGTCACGTCAAGCCAGTTGTTTCTGTATGTATTTTCCAAACTTTTTAAAAAAAGCCATCCCACGGTTAGAAAATGAGCTCTCCTCTAAATAAAGAAAGGCGTCCATAAATAACCAAACCAAAAAGGAAAAAATCCAACAACAATACGCAGAGAAAATGAGTAATCACATTAACATTATTTCGATTCCTCGTCGATAAAAGGAGGAACACTAATTGACTATTATAGGGAAAAAAAGTTAATGAAGGCATTTTTCTAATTATTATTGACAAATAAATATTAATTAATGTGGACAATTTGTTTGATGTTTTTTTACTTGTGGCTTTGACTTCAAATCCTTATTCATATTCAACATTATAATATTAATTTATTTTTAACATCATTCCAAATAAATATTTTTTAAATATTTAATTATAATAAATTCCTATTAAAAACTGTAATGTCTTAAAATAAATTAAATAAATAAAGGTCAATGTCAAATTTAAAGTTTCATATCTTGCATTTTACAAATGTAATACTTCAAATTTAAACTTTCAGATTTTAATAAGCATCAATTATAATAGCCATCATTTATTTTAAATCATAAAATACAATAAAAAAGAGAAAAAAATGTCTTATGGAAGAATTTTTTTTATACCTACTTGTTATGATGACGATTGTATCTCTCCAATAAAAACAACTTTGGTTTATTGGAATTTAAGAAAAAATTAAGGAATTAAGTGTTTTGATTTTAAATTTAATTTCTATGCTAAAGATTTGAGAGGAGCTTTCCTAAATCTCTATAGTTTTGATGGGTTAACAAGTTGGAAAGTTAATATTTTATTTTTATTCTTAAATTGAAATTATGAAACTTGTATTATAAAATATATAGCAAAAATATGAATGACAGTAGAAAAACACGTGTCCGCGGATTTCAATTATGAATGATAACTCTCAAAAGTCAGAGACAAAACTTGCAAAGATTTACACTTATTACATCCATGTGATTCTTGCATAAAAACTTACATGTATATAATTTAAAAAAGACTCCTAAGATTCTCATTGCCTTAGTAAACATAGAAACTTATTGAAAAGCATTACAATTATTAGCTTATTCCTGCCCATGGTTGGATGGAAGGGGGTTCTGATTCTCAATGTCCATATCTCCAGCAATTGATGCACTATATCTTCTTCCTTTGGATCTGCCTCAAAAAAATTTCTAGACATTATGTGATTAGAAGCTATTGGTGTGTGTTGACACCAATTCTTGTAATGGGGTGTTTTCTCTTCGGATTCGAGCCCATGGAATAAAATGTGAAGAAATGGGGCTTAAAAACCCATCAAATGTATTTTATCCAAGGTTGTAGCCATGAGCGCAATGCACAGCATGCAGAAAATTTCCATTTTCAGTTAAAAAATGCAAGCAGGCGGGCAGCTTCAGTTTTCAGCGGCGAGGATCCATCAATGGAGCAGATCGACGGTCATCGGGTGATTTTGATCAACAGAGTTGTGTGAAGTTTAGCGCAGGAGATAGCATCCATATCGCCGAAATGATCAGGGTTGTCTGATCTAGTGGGGATAGGTGGCAGCTGATTGCGCGATCTCGGGAGTAGGCATTTCGGGGTTTTCATTAGCAAGTGCACCCATAGTCCTAAGCCACGAAATCGTGAAACCTCGAGGGTTGGGCCAATCGTCCTATCCCCTGGTCACAAAGGAAGTAGGTCCGAGAAGGGCGCTAGCGCTCATCGCATGGCAAGGCAGCCCCATATCACTGAAATCATCTTGGCCCTCCAATCGAAGGGACGTGTGGCGCATGATTAAGTCTGGTCACGATTTCAGCTACGGGGACTTCAAAAGATAAGGATTCGACTCCTTCCCATCACCGATACATGAAATGAGGCGAGTTCTTTTTGGGCTTGGTCATTGGTCACAGCCATTGATCATATGGACAAGCGATAGGGGAGGAGCCAGTAGGAGTTAAAGCGCTTATTTGTTGATCGGATTTTGGGATTTCCGAGGGTAGAGTGTTGGGCTTGTATTTTGCCAATACTCCCGGGTCCCGATACATGAACCGCCTTTGGTGTTTAGGCACACAATATCAGCCCCAGGGTCATATGGAAAGGCAGGGCCTAAATAAGGAGGGTGTGTGGCATTATCTCAGCCGTCCAACCAACAGACACACGGTCATAGCCCGGGGTCCCTTTGAGGGTGAGACAAAAGAAAAAGGAGCTAGCTCCAGGTGCGTGGTCGTCCCCTATGCACGAAGTCTTTGCCACCCGCCATGGATGAATGCAATTAATGAATTTCGACCAGTGGTCGAAATGTCAACTCAGTCCTTAAATGGAAGGTGTGGGGGTTCTGAAGAAATCAGCTCGTGGTACCCCTGTGTGCAGGTCCCCATGCAAGAGCCATGCTGATCTGATGTTACCGTTAGACAGGAAGATCCTGCACACTCTAGCTTGGAATTTAATGGCTCAGTGACTCTCCTGCTGTCAATGGCGAGTTTCTCTAAGTATATATACTCAGTTTTTATGTTTTTGTAGGGGTCGATGGTTGAGCTAGGCTCCCAATGGTAAGTTTTGATGAAGCACTGGTGTTCCTGGTTATGTATCTGCACTTGAGACTTCTTGTTTAATGAAATTCAGTTCCTTGCCACCTCTTTGTAAACACTGTGTTACAACACTCGGAATTGGAGGATCCAATCGAGGGTTTTTATGTTGTTATGATTTATGTTTGATCACTGCAGTATTATTACCAGTTTTAATCAGTTTCTTGTGTGTCTTACTTCCTTCTCACACTGAGTAGCTCGAAATTGGAGGATCCAGTCGAGCTGTTACAGTAGCATTATGATGAATGTTTTATCATTGTGTTGTTGTAGCTGTGTCATTTAGGCACACTTCAGTGTTCTGTTTTTCTTCTCTGAGCTGCTAGAAGTTCACCATTCTCATCAAGTCTTCCCTCTACTCATTTTAATCTCAACTTTTTGACTGAAGTTAGATCAAGACCTCACCTGTTCATGCATGTCTGGCCTAGATTTTTGAGTTAAAGTGTTATTCTCCTGGGTCTGTGCCCATTCGACCACCCTAATTTATTCATTTGTGACATATAAAACTGACGGGTATCAGGCTTACTCCTGCCGCAATCTAGGAGTGACTTCTGGTGCTAACATTTCTGGCACCATTACCGGGGATGGAAGTGAAGATATCTTCCCTAGGAGAATGACAACGAACTTCTGATTCTGAAGGTGCATCAAATCTAGAACCTTTGAAGATTGCGATTGCACCTGGCGACTCCACTGTCTTGGCTCCACTGTTTCAGTGTGGCTGCTTCTAGCTACACCTAGTAGCCCCTGGGAGAACACATCGCTCAGATCTAGTCTTTGATGGTGAACAAAGACTGGACACACTCATTTTGCATAAATTTCACCTGGCGACTCCACAATCAAAGAATCCACTAAAGGGGATTATGTTGACGGAAATGACCATGCTGAAGGGAAGGACTAGGTATCAGTTTATGAGCTTGCTTCATGAAATCCTGTTTTTCTTTAGAAGCTCATTTCTCTCTTTTCCTTTGCTTATAGAGAGGATTATCCTATGTTTTGTCTACTCAGATGATAATAGGCCTTCCTTTATTTATCCATCTTTGGAAGAAGAAAGCATACCCTCTTCTTGTGTTGTAAATATTGATCCCATGCCTTCACCTCTGCCTATTCATAAAGATGAGATCTGTACTACACCTCCTCTTGAAATTGAGCACCCTTACAGTCCTGAGGAGGTTGAAAATAATTCACAATATTCCCAAACCTTGTTACCCGTCGTTATTCCTGTTGATCCTCCCCAGCCTCTTGTTGAATCCCATGATAAACCCATTGCTTTTCAAATTAAAATCAGAAATAAGTTGTTTAAACCCTTGAGGCTACCATGTCACCTTAACCCTTATCCTCATGATTCCTTTGAGTATCTTCCTTGGTTTTCTGGGGAAGTTCATGTTACAGATCAGAGGCACTTGGGGGCCTTCCAGAACTTTATTGATAAGTTTGAGATCATTCACGATGATGTTTCCATGAGGTTGTTCTCACATTCCCTGTCTGGAGATGTTGTCGTCTGGTTTAGATGTCTGGAGGTCAGTTCTATTGGTTTCTGGACCGAGCTTTACCATGCATTTTTGAAGTGTTGGGGTGAGAACAAATCCCTTGATCAATATTGGTCTGAGTTTAATGCCTTGAGGAGAGGGGAAGAGGAAGCCTTGGTTGTCTTCAACAGGAGGTTTTACAGCGTCTATCATAGCATGCCTGTGGAAATCAGACCTGCAGAGATTGCTTCCATGGTGTACTATATCATGGCTCAGCATCCAGAGCTCGTCCTTCTCCTGAGAGAAAGGAAATGTTCATCATTGAGACATCTATTTGAGGATGTTGGAGAGGTTGAAGAGAACATCGGGACTAGCAAGTGGGTCCATAGGCAGGAAGATTTGTATGAACATGAGAAAGAAGACTGTCAGTCTGTTTCAGATTATGAGCAAGAAGATAGTGAACATGAATCATATATGGGACAACAACCAGGAAATAAGTATGATTCACAGTTGGAATTAGGTTCTTCAACATCTGCAGATTTTTCTATGGACAAGAATGCATATCAATCCTATGATCAGATTCCATAACATTTTGAGCATTTAGAAATGGTTGATTACATAGATAACTGTATGTTCTTAGCTGATCATAGTTATGATGTTCTAAATATTTCTACACCTTTATCTTGTGACCACTCTTATGAAGAAGAGACAACAAATGTTGATGATCGAGAGTTGGTTTCAAAAGAACCAAAAGGGCATTTATTTACGAGCAAAGATATTTTTGCAGAGGAGAATCCTGGCCTTCTAAAGAAGCCAGGATTCTGTCACATTATTCATGATCCCATGGCCATATACATGGAGTCCTACATTTCATATTTTCTGAAATCTTCAAATTTCATTAGTTCACCAATACTCACAAGTGAGTATGGTGTTATGAAAGATTTCCAAGACCACACTATAGAGCTTTTTCCTTTATTAATTAAGGAAAATCATTGGGTGGAAATCATCTATCCTAGACCCACAGAAGACACAAAGAAGCATGTAAAGGAGATCTCAGAGCCTGTCAATGAGCAACCATCGTCTAAGGTCAGTCAGCCTACATTAGCTTCTCACCCACCTACACTTGTCAGAGACATTCAACCATGCATGAGAAACTATGGAACAAAGTCGTCTTTCTGCTACAAATTTTCTAGAGTTTGCCACTCATTCTATGAGCCTGTGAAGGAATACATGGAGGTGTATTTCCTTCATGATTTGCAGTCACCCAGCTTCATCCTAACCTCAGCCTTAGCATGGGAGCTAAAGGATGTAACCGTTCTACTGTCGTGGTTGCATCATTTGCTAGTGATCATTGACATAGTGAAGGAGCTTCCATTCAAGAAGTTACTTGATTGGCTATTGTGGAAATTTTCTTTCACCTAGCACTATGTAAAGATTAATTAGTTTAGGACTGTACACAAATAAACTCCTTGGAGTATGTGTGTTTATTTTTTTTTTATTTCACTTATCGGTGTGTATTTTTAGCAGGGTGTTTTGAGCTCGACTCCATATCCCAACAGAAGGTAACTGGAACTGCAGAAGGAGATCTTAGAGACTCGCAGAGAGGACTCCCCCCATGGAGCCAAATGTTGACACAAATTCTTGTAATGGGGTGTTTTCTCTCCAGATTCAAGCCCATGGAATAAAATGCGAAGAAACGGGGCTTAAAAAACCCATCAAATTCATTTTATCCAAGGTTGCAGCATTGAGCGCAATGTGCAGCATGCAAAAAATTTCCATTTTCGGTTAAAAAATGCAAGCAGGCGGGCAGCTTCAGTTTTCAGCGGCGAGGATCCATCAGTGGAGCAGATCGACGATCATTGGGTGATTGTGATCAATAGCATTGTGTGAAGTTTAGCGCAGGAGATAGCGCCCATATTGTCGAAATGATCGGGGTCATCTGATCCAGTGGGGACAAGTGGCAGCTGATTGCGCGATCCCGGGAGTCGGCATTTCGGGGTTTTCATTAGCAACTGCACCCATATTCCTAAGTTGTGAAATCGTGAAACCCCGGGGGTTGGGCCCATGGTCCTATCCCCTGGTCACATAGGAAGCAGGTCCAGGAAGGGAGCTAGCGCTTATCACGTGGCAAGGCAAACCCATATCGCTGAAATCATCCTAGTCGTCCAATCGAAGGGATGTGTGGCGCACGATTAAGTTCGGTTGCGATTTCGGCTACCTGGACTTCAAAAGACAAGGAGTCGACTCCTTCCCATCATCGATACAGGAAATAAGGCAAGTGCTTTTTGGGCTTGGTTTGTGGTCACAACCGATGATCATATGGACGAGAGATAGGGGAGGAGCCAATAGGAGTTAAAGTTCTTATTCGGCGATAGGATCTAGGGATTTATGAGGGTAGAGTGTTGGGATTGTATTTCGCCAATACTCCCATGTCTCGATACACGAAGCGCCTTTGGTTTTTAGGCACATAGTCTCAGCCCTAGGGTCGTATGAAAAGGCGGGCCCTAAAGAAGGAGGGTGTGTGGCATTATCTCAGCCGTCCAACCAACATACACATGGTCATAGCCCGTGGTCCCTTTGAGGGTGGAGCCAAAAGAAAAAGGAGCTAGCTCTAGGCGCATGGTCATCCCCTATGCACGAAGTCTTGGCCACCTGCCATGGATGAATGCAGTTAATGAATTTCGAGCAGTGGTTGAAACCTCAACTCAGTCCTTAAATGGAAGGTGTGGGGGTTCTGAAGCAATCAGTCTGTGGTACCCCTGTGTGCAGGTCCCTCTACAAGAGCCATGTCGATCTAATGTTCCCGTCAGACAAGAAGAGCCTGCACACGCTAGCTTGGAATTTAATGGCTCAACAACTCTCCTGTTGTCAATGGCAAGTTGCTCTGAGTATATATACTCAATTTTTATGTTTTTGTAGGGGTCGATGGTTAAGCTAGGCTCCTGATGGTAAGTTTTGATGAAGCACTAGTGTTCCTGGTTATGTATCTGCACTTGAGACTTCTTGTTTAATGAAAGTCAGTTCCTTGCCACCTCTTTGTAAACACTGTGTTAGAACACTCGGAATTGGAGGATCCAGTCGAGGGATTTTATGCTATTATGATGTATGTTTGATCACTGCAGTATTATTACCAGTTTTAATTAGTTTAATGTGCGTCATACTTCCTTCTCACACTGAGTAGCTTGAAATTGGCGGATCCAGTCGAGCCGTTACACTAGCATTGTGATGAAGGTTTGATCACTATGTTGTTGTAGCTGTGTCATTTAGGCACATTTCAGTGTTTTGTTTTTCTTCACTGAGATTTTGGAAGGTCGAATGCCCATAGCAGTCTCATTTACCATTCTCATCAATTCTTCCCTCTACTTATTTTAATCTCAACTTCCTGACTGAAGTTAGATCAAGACCTCGCCTATTCGTGCATGCCTGGCCCAATTTTATGAGTTAAAGTGTTATTCTCCTGGGTCTGTGCCCATTCGACCACCCCAATTTATTCAGTCATGACATATAAAACTGATGGGTATCAGGTTTACTCCTATTGCAATCCAGGAGTGACTTCTGGTGCTAACAGTGTGAATCTTTACTCAAATTGATAACCATGTTTCTCAACATGTTACACTCAACCTCCAACTAATTAATTTTGTTCTTTTTTTGTACAAGGGTGTTCATAATTATTGTTGTCTATGAAGTGCATTGGTGTTCATTCGCATGAAATTTAGAAGTAAATAAGGAAAGGAAAGGCCTATTGCACTGAATTTACTCCTCACTTCTTCTCAATGCCCTCCTAAATGCGTACACTTCCCTATAATCCATATGAATAACAAACCTAGAAAAACAATAATACCATAGTTTGTTTGTAGCATTCCAAGGATCATATTGAGCCACTATAGAAAGGTCCCAAATAAATCCAGGATTCTAGAACTTGATGGGGAAATCCATTTTCTGTAGGATACCAAATAACCAAAGTCTTCCTAATCCAAGAAACAAGGAGATTGAGAAGTCACACCTCAAAGAAAATAGGCAAGAGATTACTTAGAATACCCATGCACATAAAATAACCATGAGATGTGAAATACCTGAGTAAAAAATACTCCAGAATAGATGAGAGCTATCCATAGAACCACACACAAAATACACCCTTCCTCCAAGGGACAATACCAGAAAAAACAAAGCCACCCACAAAACCACACACAGAATATGCCCTTCCTCTACGAGCCAACACCAATAAGCAAAAACACCTTCTTCACAACCTAAATCAAATTATAATAGATTGAATTTTCAGAAGACTAACCATAGTTGGAGAGAAGGCCTTACCAAGATTGTTCGAGTGGTCTTCCCCTTTTCAATGCAACAAGCATTCTCCTCCCCCTACACCATTATCCCACCTTGTTGAAGCATCTCTCCAGCGACGAGTTCAATAGACAAAGCAACTTTAAATCTGATCATGTGAATAAGGGAAGTGTGTGTCCTTTCAAATCCAGGATCATAACTCGATATCTAATGGTTGTATTTGATGAACAAGTGGTAATTAATTACAATGTTGAGTGACCTTACCTTCATGACCATAAGTTGCTAATATTTCTATGGAATGGGGTGGAAATATTTACACTTATTACATCCCTGTGATTCTTTCATAAAAACTTACATGTATATAACTTAAAAAAGACTCGTAATATTCTCATTGCCTTACTAAACATAGAAACTTATTGAAAAACATAACAATTATTAGCTTCTTCCTGCCCATGGTTGGATGGAAGGGGGTTCTGATTCTCAATGTCCATATCTCTACCAGTGGATGCATCGTATCTTCTTCCTTTGGATCTGCTTGAAAAAAATTTCTAGGCATTATGTGATTAGAAGCGATTGGTGTGAATCTTTACTCAAATTGATAACCATGTTTCTCAACATGTTACACTCAACCTCCATCTCATTAATTTTCTTCTTTTGTTGTACAAGGGTGTTCATAATTATTGTTGTCTGTGAAGTGCATTGGTGTTCATTCGCATGAACTTTGGAAGTCACTAATGACGGGGAAGGCCTATTGCATTGAATTGACTCCTCATGTCTTCTCAATGCCCTCCTAGATTCCTACACTTCCATGTAATCCATATGAATAACAAACCTAGAAAAACAATAATACCATAGTTTGTTTGTAGCATTCCAAGGATCATACTGAGGCACTACAAAAAGGTCTCGAAGAAATATAAGATTCCATAACTTGATGGGAAAATCCATTTTATGTAGGATACCAAATAACCAGAGTCTTCCTAAGCCAAGAAACAAGGAGATTGAGAGGCCAGGCCTCAAAGAAAATAGGCAAGAAATTACTTAGAATACCCATGCACATAAAAAAGCCATGAGATGTGAAATACTTGACTAAAAAAGACTCCAAAATAGATGAGAGCTATCCATACAACCACACAAAAAATACACCCTCCCTCCAAGGGTTGTTGATATTATGGTATCCGCGGGAGGTATTAAACCTCCACGTGTAACCCTGATAAGAATAGAATATTCTGGGAAGCAAGAAGAAACCCTAAAGCATTAGACATAACCCTAGAAGACAAGTTGGCTAAAGAAAATAATTAATATTGAGTTTTTAGCCTCCAGAAAGAGAAGTCAGCCCAGACAACTATGGAAGAGTAGTATAAATATAGGATGCCAGAGCTCATTTGGACACATACAACTCGCAATTGCAGAAATCTAGTGTGCACTGCAGAAATTTAGTAAGTGTGGAAGTCTGGAGAGTAGTTGTAGTTGCATCTATTGCAACTTGTATTTCTGGTTTTATGCTTGGACTTTCTCTTGGTTATCGTTTGGATTTTCTGCATTTTTCTCTATCTCTGGAGAGAGGTATGCTACATTGATTGGCTACTAGTTCTAGGGTTGCTTCCAGAATTATTCTCATTGTCAAGGTTAAGGGGCTCGAGGTGGCTTCAACCTATGGTTGGGTAAAAATATTTCTATATTGTCTATGGTTAAATGAGCACACCTATTATTTGAAATTATGAAACTTGTATTATAAAATCAATAGAAAAAATATGAATGACGGAGTACAAAAACATTTTTCCTCAGATTTCAAACATGAATCACAGCTCTCAACAATCATAGACAAAACTTGCAAAGGTTTACACTTATTACATCCCTGTGATTCTTGCATAAAAACTTACATGTATATAACTTAAAAAATACTCATAAGATTCTCATTTCCTTACTAAACATAGAAACTTATTGAAAAGCATAACAATTATTAGCTTCTTCCTGCCCATGGTTGGATGGAAGGATGTTTTGATTCTCAATGTCCATATCTCCAACAATTGATGCACTGTATCTTCTTCCTTTGGATCTCCCTGAAAACAAATTCTAGACATTATGTGATTAGAAGCTATTGGTTTGAATCTTTACTCAAATTGATAACCATGTTTCTCAACATGTTACACTTAGCCTCCAACTCATTAATTTTCTTCTTTTGTTGTACAAGGGTGTTCATAATTATTGTTGTCTATGAAGTGCATTGGTGTTCATTCGCATGAACTTTAAAAGTCACTAAGGACGGGGAAGGCCTATTGCATTGAATTGACTCCTCACGTCTTCTCAATGCCCTCCTAAATTCCTACACTTCCCCGTAATCCATATGAATAGCAAACCTATAAAAACAATAGTACCATAGTTTGTTTGTAGCATTCCAAGGATTAGATTGAGGCACTACAGAAAGGTCCCAAAGAAATCCAGGATTCCAGAACTTGATGGGAAAATCCATTTTTTTGTAGGATACCAAATAACCAGAGTCTTCCTAAGCCAAGAAACAAGGAGATTGAGATGTCAGTCCTCAAAGAAAATAGGCAAGAGATTACTTAGAATACCCATGCACATAGAAGAACCATGAGATGTGAAATACTTGAGTAAAAAATACTCCAAAATAGATGAGAGTTATCCATAGAACCACACACAAAATACACCCTTCCTCCAAGGGACAATACCAGAAAAAACAAAGCCACCCACAAAACCACACACAAAATATGCCCTTCCTCTACGAGCCAATACCAATGAGCAAAAACACCTTCTTTACAACCTAAATCAAATTATAATCGATTGAATTTTCAGAAAACTATCCATAGTTGGAGAGAAGGCCTTACCAAGATTGTTTGAGTGGCCTTCCCCTTTTCAACACAACAAGCATCCTCCTCCCCCTACACCATTATCCCACCTTGCTGAAGCATCTCTCTAGCAACGAGTTCAATAGACAAAGCAGCCTTAAATTCAATCATGTGAATAAGGGAAGTGTGTGTCCTTTCAAATCCAGGATCATAACTTTAGATCTAATGGTTGTATTTGATGAACAAGTGGTAATTAATTACAATGTTGAGTGACCTTACCTTCATGACAATAAGTTGTTAATATTCTATGAAATGGGGTGGAAACATCACCCCTCTTTTTTTTTAATGAATCTAGGGTTAAAGTTGACCTCTTTATTAGCTATTGAATAGGCCTTATGATTATGTTCTGTAAGAACCTAATAAAATGAATCCTTATGAAAAGTACCAATATCCTTTTGGACTCAGGCCATGATCGAAACAATTTTTCTATCTAAGCAGATTTTTTCGAAACCATTAGGTTGATTATTGTGCTTGAGTCTCCAATGAAAATCAAAGAAGATTGACTAACTTCTTCTTCTATAATGATACCCTGGTAGAGAGCACATGCCTCTACTTGATTGTTTGTATCCTTTCTAAGACCTCAAGCATATGTTTTTCCTAGATTTCCCTCGAGATCCAAAATAATATCTCACCCGAAACCTGCTACCCCTAAGGAATGTCAATATTGTTACAAGTATGTTGAAATTGAGATATGATGTGGGAATACACATTACATTTTAAGAAAAAGTGTTTTTCATACTCCACCTTATTGTTGATGAATGCAGCTATGTGAGACATTCTTCGGCTTACAAACATGTGAGATGTGGATCATTGCAGCTATGTGAGTCTTTCTCTCAGCTTACAAACCTGAGAGAAATCCCCTAAGAAGGGTACGTGGTTCCTACCTGAGACAGAGCTAGGAACGTAGAGATGACCTCCTCCATTCAGAGAGTGAGAAGAACTCCAGATGATTATCTAGTGGGAAAGGCGATCTGTTGAGTTAGACGTACATGTGGCTGAGCACAAGGTGAACATGTGAAATCCCAAAGTGTTGGGCACATCATCATGTGAACAGAAATGAAGATGATGTATTATCCTCCTCTGAGTAGCAGAGTTGACGAGAAGACTCTAGATGATTCTCCTGTGTGAGGTAGTAGGAAAGAAGATCTGTAGAGTGGACGTGCATGTGGATGAGCATAGGTGAACGTGTGAAGATCTGGTTCTTCTGTGTAATGCAGTGAACCAGATATATGACATCCCTATGGATGTGCCCCTAGTGGATGAGCACTAGTGGGTGTATCAGATCCTTTGCTATATAATGTTCAAGAGTCAAACATGCATGTAACCCTAATTGTTATGTAAAGGGTACAGGTCGGCCCCACCTTAATGTGATTAATAATAAATGTAAAAGAGAATTAATCTGGTTAATAATAATAATAATAATGTGACATAGAGAGGTCGGCCCTGTTGTGCCAATAGACACTTCTGTTGATAGGACAAGTCTAATATAAGTAAAGGATGATTCTCCATGGTGGAATCATATCCTTCTTGTGAGTTTGGAAATTTCAGCAAGTACACTTCTTGGGTAAAGTGCACACCTCTGTTGGGCACTAGAGTTCTAGGGTTTGAAGCACCCTCTTGTGTGCTAGGGTTTATCTTGGTGGTGAAGGTATTTCTCATGAAGAATATAGCAAAGGATTTGGTTGGGTTTTCTTCCCTTGTTGAGAAGGGTTTCACAGGATACATCTTGTGTTCTTGTGCATGGTGCTTCTTCTTGTGATATTGGTTGTTGCAACATTTATGGTTATGGTTAAATGCTAAAATGGAATGAACTTCATGCTTAACCTAACTTATTGAAAAATAAACATGGTATCAAAGCATAGGTCTTGAAAGAACCCATTGCACAAGCATCCACCAAGTCTCAATCCACCTTTTGCAGAACCGTACGACCCTTTTAGGGTTTCTAGAAAATCATGTACGACCTTCTTTTCAGAGGTGATTCAGCCCTTAATACTTGGACGCTAGGGATAATTTTGGCATAGAAGAGTACAACCTCTTCAAATGCATCTCCAGAAGCTCTCAAAACAAAATTCCGATAAATTTTGATATTTGGCCCTAGGGTTTCTAGGGTGTCGAAATTTCCTACAGAATATTAATTCTGGGTTTCTAAAGAAACATTTTCCTGAATCAACAAGCATCTCTATGATACTACCAAATTGATTGTTGGAAGTCATAAGTCCAATACAATACAAGGTTTCTAAATCAACCTAATCATTAGGTTTTCAAAATCCAGTCGGCAAGTATTTGAAGAAGCAAATCAAATGAAGAACATAACATTAGTAGAAGATGGGCTTGATGGAGCAAGCAACTTCAGCCCTTGGAAATCAATTCTTCTAGTCACTCTTGAAGAATATGATCTCTTGGATGTGACAACTAAAACTCTACCAGCCACAACTACAGATATAGAGAAGAAGATAAGAAAGGAAGAAGATGTTAAAGTAAGAAAAATAATCATCTACTTGGTAAGAGATCACCTCTTGCCTCGTATTGCAAATCTGAAGACAACATATGATATCTATGAAGCTTTAAAAGGAATGTTTTTAAGTGAAAACACTCTCAGAGATCTTACCTTAAAGAGACAACTTCAAAGTACCAAGATGACGAAGGGTGACACAGTTGCACTCTTCTTTATGAAGTTATCAGAGATTAAAGAATAGTTAGAGACCATTGGGGAAATCATGTTTGATAGAGAACTTGTCTTAACCACTCTCTAGAATCTTCCAAAATCATGGGAGCCTTTCATTCAGAGTATCAGTGGAAGAGAAGCTCTACCAACCTTTGATCGACTATGGACAAATTTCACTCAAGAATAACTTAGACTTAGAAATAGAGGAGTGGAAGATTCTTCAGAAGAAAATCATGCTCTTGCACTTCATACAAAGAAGGGAGGAAAATTAAAAAGAAATTTCAGGAAAAAATTTAAAGGTGAAAAGTCTTCATCGAATCTAGGTTATCAAAGAAGAGATGTTTTGGAAATTCAGTGCTTCAGATGTGACAAATATGGACACATTGCAAGAAACTGTCCAACCATGAAGAAAGGAAGACAATATGCTTCCACCGCTGACATTGATCCAGATCTACCTCAAAAGAGTGAAGAGAAGAGAGAGGAGAAATAATTCCTCTAAAAAGACATGACTACAAACTAGGTAAATCAATTGATCCCTAATTTTATAGTTGATTGTTTTTTTTCAAATAAATAAAGTATATTATTCCTAGTACAGGAGCTCTAAAAGACTTGGACCATTATCCCTGGTATGGGAGTCCAAACCATATTTAATTTGTTCATTATACAAGAACAAGCGGAAACGTTTTCCTTGAAGAAGAGATAGCCTTTCAAAGATCCAAAGAATATCAAATGGAGATTGACAGTAAGACAAATACCTTCTCCCCCTTTAGGAGTTCAGAGGGAGACATACCTTATTTCAATTGATCCAGTTGCTCCAGTTGACATATTCAGAGATATTGCAGTAGGGCATAAAAGGCCTACCTAGACTCACTCTACAAACAGGGAGAGAAACATACAAGCCTCTCAAGGCACATCCCAAAAAATCAAAAGAGATTTCCGAGCTATCCTTCAGTCATGAGCCATTTCATTGATGATGAGCCTCCTTGTCTTAGAAAAGTAACGGGAAAATAGGTATGGCAAGATGCCATAACAAAATAATACTAGTATGTATTAAAAGAATGATGTATAAGATATTGTTCAGATACCAAAAGGGAATTTTGTAATGAATTCCAAGTGGATCTATAAGATCAATCATGCAGCTTATAGAAGTGTCGAGAAATACAAAGCAAGATATATAGCCAGAGGTTTCTCACAAACAGAGGGAGTTGTCTATGATGAGACACTTGATATAGTAAGCCTGATACATTTCCATCTATACTACCATCCATGAGTTAGAAACTATATCAGATGGATGGATTCTTGATGAGTTTGGGTTTTAGCAAGAGGGTTGCTGATCCAAACCTATATTATTACAGTGTTGGTGATGAGACCTAATTTTGATGACTTATTCAGAAAGCCTTTTTGTTGGATACAAGTAAGATTTGACTTCTGATTTCGAGATGAAGGATATGAGTATGATGCACCACTTCTTGGGACAAGAAGTATGACAGAGGACCGATGAGATTTTCCTAAGTCAAGGAAAACATACAGTGGGAATATTAAAGAAGTTCAGTATGACAGAATGCAGAACCACCGTGATGGATTTGAAGAAAATGAATGATGATGATCCATACGAGATTGATCCACAACTGATTGGACCATTGATGTATATGTTTAACACCGGTCTTGATTCATGCTATGCAGTGAATGTGCTTAGTCAATCCATGAGTTAGCCGAGACAGACTCACTAGATAGTAGTAAAACATGTATTGAGATATTTACGAGGCACGGTTGGATATGGCCTGAGATATGCCTCCAGTGTGAACTTGAGTTTGCAAGATATGTCGATACAGATTAAGCAGAGAGTACAGTGGACCGGAAGAGAACATTTAGTTGTTGTCTTACCGTGAAGGTTGCCATGGTTTCCTAATGCATCAGGAAACAAAACTCTGTGGACTTGAGTACCATAGAGGCAGAGTATATAGTAGTGAGTGTGCGAAGCAATGTGGCTTCACAAGCTTCTGACAGATTTACTTGACCATGAGATGGATCCTATGATGATAATCAAGAGCCGTGTGTAAAGCTCCTTGAGAACCCAGTGTTTTGTAATGGATCGAAACATGATGAGATTAAATATCCTTATATCACAGATATGATGCAGAGGAAAATCGTACACATGCAATATCTTCCTACACATGAGCAGATTACAAACATCTGTACCAAACTAACTTGGTGAAAATGCCTTCCTAATTGAGAGGGAGTATTGATGACTCCTGCCAAAAAAAAAATTCAGAGAACATCTGTGTGAGACTTGGCATGATGAAGAATTCCTCCCTAGCTAAGAGGGAGTGTTGATGAATGAAGCTATGTGAGACATTCTCCAACTTACAAACCTATGAGATGTGGATCATTGCAACTATGTGAGTCTTTCTCTCAGCTTACAAACCTGAGAGAAAGCCCCTAAGAAGGGTACGTGGTTCTTGCCTGAGATAGAGCTAGGAACGTAGAGATGGCCTCCTCCATTCAGAGAGTGAGAATAACTCCAAATGATTATCCAATGGGAAAGGCGATCTGTTGAGTTAGACATGCATGTGGCACACAAGGTGAACGTGTGAAATCCCAAAGTGTTGGGTGCATCATCATGTGAATAGAAATGAAGATGATGTATTAGCCTCCTCTGAGCAACAGAGTTGATGAGAAGACTCCAGATGATTCTCCTGTGTGAGGCAGTGGGAAAAAATATCTGTAGAGTGGACGTGCCTATGGATGAGCACAGGTGAACATGTGAAGATCTGGTTCTTCTGTGTAATGCAGTGAACCAGAGATATGACATCCATATGGATGTGCCCCTAGTGGATGAGCACTAGTGGGTGTATCATATCCTTTGTTATATATTTTTCAAGCGTCAGACCTGCCTGTAACCCTAATTGTTATGTAAAGGGTACAGGTCGGCCCCACCTTAATGTGATTAATAATAAATGTAAAAGAGAATTAATCTAGTTAATAATAATAATAATAATAATGTGACTTAGAGAGGTCGGCCCTATTGTGCCAATAGACACTTCTATTGATAGGACAAGTCTAATATAAGTAAAGGATGATTCCCCATTGTGTAATCATATCCTTCTTGTGAGTTTGGAAATTTTAGCAAGTACACTTCTTGGGTAAAGTGCTCACCTCTCTTGGGTGCTAGAGTTCTAGGGTTTGAAGCACCCTCTTGTGTGATAGTGTTTGTCTTGGTGGTGAAGGTATTTCTCTTGAAGAATATAGCAAAGGATTTGGTTGGGTTTTCTTCCCTTGTTGAGAAGGGTTTCCCAGGATACATCTTGTGTTATTGTGCATGGTGCTTCTTCTTGTGATCTTGGTTGTTGCAACATTTATGGTTATGGTTAAATGCTAAAATGGAATGAACTTCATGCTTAACCTAACTTATTGAAAAATCAACACTTATTAGTATCCCAATGATGACACATTATTTCATCCCACGATATTTTAGGAATTGTCCAACACCCTATTTGACTATGGAGCTCATGAAAGTTTGCACTTATTTTAGCAATGTTGATTTTCTTCTTTATGCTAGCTATAATAGAAAGTACTTTTGATCTTCTAGATTAGGGTTAATGACCTCTTTATAGTATCATATTTTTCTCTTATCCTCTATTTTTTTATTGCACCACTTAATGACCTATTTATAGTGTCTTAATTTTCTCTTGTCCTCTAATTCTTTATCCCACCACAATTTCTCCTTAAATTTAGACATGATAGTATTTTTAATGGTATAAATATTCTATAGATTGACCTCATCCTCTATTCTCCAATTCTTTAGCCAAGAATTAGCATATTTATGCCAACCCATCTTAAGCTAGAGTGGCTTTGACTAGAGTTTAAATCAATCTTAGGAAGCTTCTTGTCTTTCATGTTAGTTGTCTCATGCTTGTACATTGGATACCTAGTCATAGTTATACTCTAAGTGGACTTATGGTACAATGGAATGAAAAAACAATGCCCAAAATTCAAAATTTGGATCAATGGAATATCAAGCATTGATGCCTCGTCGCACATCTCTTGGGTTAAATCAGTCGAGAGGTCGAACTACATCTAGATACAGTCGGTCGGGAGATCAACCAACACACTATATCAGTTGATCAAGTATTCAATGTGCCTGTTGGTCGAACAATCGACCAATAATAGAATATAGTCGAGTAGTGGATCGACCAACCCAAAAATCGGCTATGATTTGGACGTGTAGGAGGTCTGGTCGAGCATCCTTGTCGAGTCGACTTGACAAAGCGGATTTGGTAGAGTCAACTCTAACAGCCAACGGTTACTTGTGGACAAGATCTTAAATATTCTATGGAAGTTGGTTAGATCTTGAGACTATAAAAGGAAGACCCCTTGGTTCATTATCATCAAGTGGTCAATTGATATTGTGCAATAGATCATGCAAATCAAGATGTGCAACATGCATTGTGATGTTCTAATCACAATGCGTTATACTTAATTTCTCTAACAATGTCTTTAGACACCACTTGTATCTTTGAAATTTTGTTCCTCTTCGATTATTTGTAGCACTGTGTCCTTTGTTTCATGTCATGCTCCACCCCATTCTCCAACGTGGTATCAAAATCGATGGTTTAAAACCTCGAACTGTTATCTGAAAACCTTGTTGAGTTGGATCTATTATGTGATTGACTCTAGGCCGGTGTTTTGTTGATTGGAACTCATAAAAATAGACCAGTCTACCTAGATATCAAAGATGGATTCAAATATTGAAATTGTTGTTCTAAATGGATCAAATTATGTGGAATGGGAACGAGATATAAAAACCCTACTAAAGAGAAAAGGATTGTGTCTATATGCAAAGGTGGGGATTCTAGATCCAACAAATGACCAGGTGAAGTTCATTGTTGATGACAAGAAGAATGAGGCTCTAGGGGTCATCATGACCTACATCTCATGAGAGATTTGATTTCATGCAATTAGAGAAAGAATTGATCTCTCTCAATCCTCATTCCTTTTAGATAATGAAGGACTATTCGGCACATGTCAAGGAACTCCAGTTGAAATTTGGTGAATGTGGAAAGAACTATCAGAAGAAGGATGGACACGTCGAACAATTACTGATGAACTTGATAATTATCGTTCGATGTAAGGAACATGGTAAGGATTACACCTTTGAAGAATTTTGTGGTCTTTCGATTACTGTTCAACATAGATTTCCTAGAGAAGGTAAGCTTGGAGGAAAACACCAGGCCCACTTTCTCAATGGAAAGAGCAAGATGGATTCCAGGAATAGAGTGCAATGTAATGCATCTGCACAAAAACCTGCATATCATGATCGGGGACCCTAGAGACAACCACAACGAAGTCGAAAGAAGAAGACATGTCAATACTATGGAAATACCAAATGATAATTTCACCTTCCAAGTCATAACTTCTCAGGCCTTGTTGTCTCATTCTGCGCTGAATAAATGGGTAGTCAACTTTAGGTGCACCCGTCACATGGCTAAAGATGCCTCTTTATTCACGAGACTGAATAAAGTTGAAGAGAGTAAAATATATGTTGATGATGATTTTGGACTGGATGTTGTTGGTTAGGGTGATTTTTCTTGTCGACATGGAATTTGGATACATGGACTTATATACACAGCACTTTCCCGTGTCAGAAGCATAGACTCCTTATATTTACTAAGTACTCTTACAAAAGATAACTTCAAAGTCAAACAAAAAGTTGATATTGAAATGGAACGACTCAGGACCACCGTAAAATGGCAATTGCAGTATGATTACCAATTCATACAAACAAAGTCATCTGTATCAATTCTCTCGCTTAACACATGCAGCTTAAATGCACACATTGATAATATACTCAATGACAATGATACAATGCAATCTGATATCCTGTGTTTGCAGGAAACATACATGGCATTATGCATGCAAAACAAACAATTCCCAAATCACAATTTCATATCAAGTTACATTACACATGGGGTGATGATATTGGTGAAAAAACATGTACCAATTTTGGACCATATACATTTCGAAGAAAAGAATGTTGAGCTGGTGCTTGCAAAAATATTTTTCCATGGAACAAAAATTGCAATACTGAATCTGTATGTTTCTCCCCATGCAGCATTCTCCAACATACTAAATGTTATTTCCAATGCATTAGGCCATTTCCATTTGAACGGACCCATTGTGCTTGTAGGAGACTTCAATATTGACATGCTACAAAATAATTCCAGAACAAAAGAATTGGAAAACTACATGTGCAAATACAGTCTCCGCTTTCTTTTGAACAACACAAGCCATGTGCAAAACGCACTTATTGACCATCTGTGGTCAAATGTGCCCATTCCTCAATACAACATCTTTATCTTAGACACATATTAGTATGATCACGATACAATTGGTATTGCACTTGAATTATGAGATATACATCAAACATATTACAAAGTCATACTTCTATGTTTCAAAGCATATATGTATAGCTTGTTGCAAAAAAAAAAAAAAAATTATCCAGCTTCTTAGTTTTCCTTGGTTTGTACACATACTGGTCTGGTCACCACACATTTGATGTTGCATTTGAATTATGAAATATACATTAGGCATATTGTAGAATCATATTTGTATGCTTCAAACCATATCTTTCTATCTTGTTGCAGAAAATCGAGATATCCAACTTCTTAGTTTTCCCTGGTTTTTAATTGTTTTTGGTCACAAAATTTTTTTTTGCAAAAAAAGAAAATTATATATATATATATATACACACACACAAAGAAACTTGAATGAACTTAAAAAAAAAAAAGTTACATTCTTCTAAAACTATTTGTTACTCTATTCCTTTTATTCTATTTTATTTAGTCTATGTACATAGTACTTGCTTTTTTCTTTACATGTCAACTTATGTTCATGTCTGTTTTGTTATGTGCTTTCGCTCATAGAAACAAACAAGAAAACTAGACACCGCAAAGAACTCCTAACCAGGAATGTAGAGGAATCAATGAAAAGGTGTGTTTTTCTACCCGTGTTCCATATCTAATAGTTTTTCGTTTGCTCTGTTTGTATTTGTTAAACTCGTTTGCAACTCTGTTTTTTTTTTTTTTTTCCTTCTTGGACACTCCTTATCTCCCTGTACATTGACTTGTCTTCGTGTTATTTATATTTTCTGTGTTGCTATCTTGAAATAAATAAATTTGAACTCCATATTTTCTTTTCATGTGTTCCTACATAACAATTTTCTTTCATGTCGGTTCTTACCTCCCTTTCTTTTTCCTATTCTATACTTATCCATTCTCCTTTTTTTTCTTCCCCTCTATTATCCATTTCTAATTCTATACTTAGTCCCATGTCTATGCTCGCGGGTTCCCACGAAGATGGAGTGGCAGATTTCATGTCCATCTATATCTCTACATCATGAGTCTGACCGACCGTCATTCGTTTTCATAGTTCGCGAATTTTATGGCCATCGGTTCCTGCATAGGCGCCATTGAACTCTCATGCCCCGTGTGCATGGTATACATATTGTGCCCGAAACTTTGGTGATCTACAATTTGACTCAGACTCAAAGCTTGCGACTCAATTTTCCCAGCATTTGTTGATATTTCAAAGCATCTGTTAATATTTTTCCCAATTTGTCTCAACAGTTAGCCAATTTTATGGTTGAGGGTTCCTCCCCAATGCATTATCGAACTCCCATGCCCCATGTTGGGATAACATCTTGCATCCAAAACTCCAGTTATCTACAATTCGACCCCGGGCTCCTCGAACTTCCAAGCCTCACTCTTTATCAAACTCACAATTTGTATATCCATCTATATCTTGACATCACGAGTCCGACCGAGCGCTTTCGTTTCCTTGGCCAATTTTATGGACGCGGCTTCCCAGCTACACGTTATCGAACTCTCATTCTCTGTGTTCCGAGTATACATCTTTCATCCAAAACTTGGGTGATCCATGTCTATGCTCACGGGTTCCTAGACGGCGGAGTGGCATATTTCATGTCCATATATATCTCTACATCACCAGTCTGATCAACTGCCGTTCGTTTTCATAGTTCGCGAATTTTATGCCCGCGGGTTCCTGTGTGGGTGCCATCCAGATCTCATTCCCTATGTGCACAGTATACATCTTGCACCCGAAACTTTGGTGATATACAATTTGACCCGGACTCGAAGCTTGCAACTCATTTTTCCCAGCATATGTTGATATTTCAAAGCATATGTTGATATATTTCCCAGTTTGTCTCAATAGTTAGCCAATTTTTTGACCGTGGGTTCCCCCTCAATGCATTATCGAACTCCCATGCCCCATGTTTGGATAACATCTTGCATCCAAAACTTTAGTTATTTACAATTCGACCCCAGACTCCTCCAACTCGCGAGCTTGACTCTTTATCGAAGTCACAAATTGTATATCCATCTATATTCTAACCGAGTGCTTTAGTTTCCTTAGCCAATTTTATATCTTGACATCACGAATTTGACCGAGCACTTTCGTTTCCTTAGCCAATTTTAGCAAGTCCTCCTGTCAATTTGTATATCCCGGAACTCTGGGTGCTATTTGTAGGACACGGAGCAATAGAGGCCCATTTTTTAGCCCGCCAGCTTGAGAACCCGCAATCCAAAAAGTGGCCAAGAATGGAATGCGAGATCCGTACATTCTCTATAAAATATTATGTCCATACTTTATAATTTCTAGGTGCGGAAGTTGGTGGATTCACGTCTTCAGATTTCACTTACTTTTATATCACCAGCCCGACCGACCGCTTCCCTGTTTCATATTGTACAAACTTTTTTGTCTAATTAAATTGTACAATATCAATATTTAATATTAATAATTTAGTATTGAAAATAATGTTTTTAGATAATGTTACATAGTTGATAGGGATCACCATCCGTAAACAATCGCAATTCTGAGCCCGCTAGCCCTGGAGTCCATCTGTCAATTTGTATATCGCGGAACTCCGAGTGTTGTTTAGAGGACATGGAACAATAGAAGTGCAATGTTGAGCTAGCATGCCTGCAAGTCCATTTGTCAATTTGTATATCGTGGAATTCTAGGTGCTATTTGTAAGGCACGGAACAATAGAGGCCCAATTTTGAGCCCACCAGCCCAAGAACCTGCAATCCAAAAAGTGTACATGCTCTATAAAATTTCAGCCAGCCCGCAAGTATTCTTGTCAATTTGTATATCACGGAACTTTGGGTGTTATTTGTAGGACACAGAACAATAGAGGCCCAATTTTGAGCCCGTCAGCCCCAGAACCCGTAATCTAAAAGGTGTACATTCTCTATAAAATATCAGCTATCCCGCAAGTCCGACTGTTAATTTCTATATCACGAAAATCTGGGTGTTGTTTGTAGGACACAGAGCAATAGAGGCCCATTTTTTAGCCCACCAGCCCGAGAACCCACGATCCAAAAAGTGGCCAAGTATGGAATGCGTGATCCGTACATGTTCTATAAAATCTCATGTCCATACTTTATAAAGGTACATATTTAGTATGTATTGCTCGTTTTTCGGAAAATTTCTAGGTGCGGAAGTTGGCAGATTCACGTCTTCATATTTCACTTACTTTTATATCACCAGCCCAACCGACCGCTTCCCTGTTTCATATTGTACAAACCTTTTTGTCCAATTAAATTGTACAATATCAATATTTAATATTAATAATTTAGTATTGAAAATAATGTTTTTAGATAATGTTAGATAGTTGATGGGGATCACCATCCGTAAACAATCTCAATCCTGGGCCCGCTAACCCTGGAGTCTGTCTGTCAATTTGTATCTCGTGTAACTCCGAGTGTTGTTTGGAGGACATGAAACAATAGAAGTGCAATGTTGAGCCAACCATCCCGCAAGTCCGCTTGTCAATTTGTAAATCGTGGAATTATGGGTGCTATTTGTAAGGAACAAAACAATAGAGGCCCAATTTTGAGCCCGCCAGCCCGAGAACCCATGATCCAAAAAGTGTACATTCTCTATAAAATCTCAGCCAGCCCGCAAGTCCGCCTGTCAATTTGTATATCGCGGAGCTCTGGGTGCTATTTATAGGACACGGAGCAATAGACATCCATTTTGACCAACCACTTCCCCATTTCATATTATACAAACTTTTTTTTCTAGTTAAATTGTACAATATCAATATTTAATATTAATAATTTAGTATTGAAAATAATGTTTTTTAAATAATGTTAGATAGTTGATAGGGATCACCATCCGTAAACAATCAATCCTGGGCCCGCTATCCCTAGAAACCGTCTGTCAATTTGTATATCATGGAACTCCGAGTGTTGTTTGGAGGACACGGAACAATAGAAGTGCAATGTTGAGCCATCCATCCCGCAACTCCGCTTGTCAATTTGTATATCGCAGAATTATGGGTGCTATTTGTAAGGCATGGAACAATAGAAGCCCAATTTTGAGCTCGACAACCCGTGATCCAAAAAGTGTACCTAGGGTGCACTTCCATTGTTCTGTCACCTCCAAAGAGAACCCACACTTCCGTGATATACAAATTTACAACCGGACTGTCACATCATACCCTCTTCCCCATTACACAGTTTGCACTCAGAAGTTTTGAGAGCTACAATTTGATCGTCGGGTCCTCACGTCTCCTATGAAACTATTGTCACCCCATTTTTGAAGCTCGTTCATCCTCTTTCCATACTTCGCCATTTGTCTTAATCTCTTTCGCGGATCGTCGGGTTGGTGGGCTCATGAAATATCCAATTCCTAGTCACTGTTTCCTGTGCCCGCCACCTTCGCACTTCTTTTCAACCAAGTCTGACCGACCGTTTCCCTATTCCATACTTGGCCACTTTTTTCATTGCCAGTTCCTAAACAGGCGGACTAAATATTTCCCTTCCATTTTTCCGTGACATGCAAATAGCACACGCAATTCCACAAATATACAAACCAGTCGTTGGGCCACCTCACCATACAGTCTTCCATTTTACACATTTTGCAGTCAAAAATTATGATACATACAATTTGAACGTTGGCCTTCACCTCTACTAGAAATCCCCTTTAACCCTATTTTTAAACCCATCGGACCATTTTTCATTCTTCGCCATTCCTTGCTTACACTCTTCCCTTTTACGCATTTTGTAGTTAAAATTTTCGAGACATACAATCTGATCGTTCGCCTTCGGCTCTACTGAAAATTCCCTGTATTTTGAAAACTGTCGGACCGCTTTTCATATTTGGCCATTCTTTATTTGTGCTTGTTTATAATAAAAGAGTCTTATTTATAATAAAGAAACTAAATTAAGTCATTGGGTCCTGCCCTTCGAAAAGAAACCAAGATTTGCAGAGATCTCCAATTAATACACATTAAACCAATATTTCTGGAAGGTTATATTATCCTTTCCGAGTGTTGATTTCAAATACCATAGAATGTCATTTGCGGGACCTCTGGTTGGCCCATTCACGAAATCTTCAAACCCTAATTCCAAAAACGAGCCTGACCAATTATTTCCCTATTCCATACTTAGCCACTTTCCTGCAATTCCGCAAATATACAAACCGTCCGCTGAACTCCACCATCATGCCCTCTTATGTTTGGACACTCACATGTCATCATTATCTCCTGTAAACCTATCTATAATAAAAAAATGTTTATATATATATATATATATATATATATATATATATATATATAATGTCTTGTTTCTAAATATGTAATTAGTAATCTTTAATGCTAATAGCTCATCATGCAGGAACCGTGTAAATTGTCATTCATGGGCGAAAGGCTCGAGAAGATCTACCATTAATACACATTAAACCAATATTTGTGGAGAATTTTGTTATGCCTTCCGAGTATTAATTTCATGGAATGTCATTCGCACGTCGTCGTCTTGCTTTGTTCATGAAACCTCCATTCCTTAAATGTTCTTCACTGTAACCGCCACCTTCGCACTTCTAAGTATGCAATAATTAAGTTGTACTTCTAACAGTTCATCATACAACATGCATTTAATGAGCGAAGAGCTCGAGGATATTTTCCATTTGTAGGCATTGAACCAACATTTATGGGGGGTTATATTATCCCCTCCATTTGTTTGTTTCAAGCAGCGTCTAGAGCAAACGGGCATTTTCATAAACTAATGGCACTAGCTTGACAACATTTATGTGGAGATACAGTGAACATCTTCGGGCCTGAGGACCAGAACTACGACAGTAACAAAGAATTTCTCCAACAGCCTGCCACAGCAACAAAGCAACCCAAATTTCTTCAAACGGAGGAGGTTCATCCTAAAATTGATAGTTCTCACAAGCTTCCCATACAAAAGAAGAGAAAAAGAATTTTAGGGGAGGTGGAAGAGCCCAAAATTGAGAGTGAAAACATGGAGCTTGACACTGATCTAGATAGCATATTCTGCAACCTTGATCATCCAGGAGACACGATTCAGCATAGCTACCCAATGGGCATAGTTGATACCTAAATTTTTTACGAAGATGAATCCTTTGTATTCCAGAGTGTTGTTTTCGAAAGCAAATCTAAAAAATTAATTATTGAAAAGAGATATGTAAAAAATAAGAAAGTAAAATATCGTTCAGAAGTTGACCTTTCCAACATGCGGCCATCCCAAATCTCTGGACTTCACAGAGAAACCGGAGATGCTCTTCATGATTCCATTGGAGTCATTGAGGTCGAGAATGCCAGACTAAAGGACCGGATCAAGGAATTAGAGGAAGCTTGGATTCCTATGCCATTACTTGCCAGTCCTTTGGCAATAGCCATGTCTACCACCCCTGTAGCAAAGTTAAAAGGATCCTCCAGTTTCCTCACGTCGTGTAGAGGATATGTGAAGAAAAATATCAAGAAAATAATGGAACTAATTGTTGAGACCTGGGAAACATCACAAACTATGGATTCCCTGGGAAGGAAGGCACATAACTTGCTCGAACTTCTGCAGACGGATTTAAAAAATGAAGAAACTTTCTATTTGGACACAATCATCCCTTTTTCCTTTCATGTCAACAACATGGCAGACATGACAAGAAGACAACATGATCTCCCCTCCAAAAGACGGATCACTCAATTAGAAGCATGTTGGAAAGAGAAGGTGAAGAACCTGTATCTCATTGTCCAATCATGTGAGAAAGCAATATCAAAGAAAGAAACATTATTCACAAATATGACCAAAATAGACTTAGCCGAAAGGACCAACGACTTCTAGGACCCCAACTTAATCGTCAACTCGTTGGCGTTAACCAAGCAAGATTTCGATAAACAAGTTGATAATTTTAAGTCGTTGTCTTTAGAAACAATTTACAAGATTCTTGAATATGGTGAAGATCACGTGGACAACTGGATAATCCGCTATTTGGTACAGAATCAAGACATTGATCAGTCTCTGTGTAATCTTTCTATTGATCTAAGCGAATTAGAAAATGAACTTTTCAGCATAAAAATCCGGAATGACATCAACGTCGCCCCCTTGAGAAGCTACATTGAAGAATTCGTCGAAACGAACTTGAAGCAGGTCGTCGATGAAAGGAAACATAAAATGACATCAGTAAGAAAATAGAAAAAATACTTATATGTACCATCATTGTAAGTCTATACTGATGGCATCCTCCTTTGTTTATCAATCTAGTTATTCCACCTTTTCTAAATAGAAATCTCTACCGAAAGACTGATACCTTCTCATTTCTTATTTTCAGGTATTACACTCTACCGTCGCCCACTTCTTTCCATGGTCGCATTTCTTGTACATATTTCTCTTAAGGTCTGCGGGAGCCCCAATCCTAGTCTATATGACAAACGCATTTAAATTTCCAGGAATATGTAACAAACTATTATTTTTTTATATATTCCAAATAAAACTATTTTTTGTCAATTGTTGTATCTTGAAACATGGGCTATTTTAGAACTCTTCTAAATCTGAAATTTCTGCACTAAATATCTACAATAAATTTCTAGGAATATGTAACAAAGTATTATTTTTTTATATATTCCAAATAAAACTATTTTTTGTCTCCGTTTATATTTATGTGCAATGTCAAGACATTGTGTTTATTTTATTTCTACTAACACATATACAGACAGCTCTATGCAAATTTAATATATTTTCCTATTAATGCCCCCTTCCACCCTATGGAAATTTTAGTTAACTCTAACCATTTCAAAATATATTTTCACAAAATAAATCAGACTCTAGAGGGCACGTGTCATTTCTTGCATGGTTAACTATTATTTTTTGATATATTCCAAATAAAACTATTTTTTGTCAATTTTTGTATCTTGAAACATGAGAGGGCACGTGTCATTTCTTGCATGGTCACCACTTGTCCTTCATGCTGCTTGCAATTCCCATCTTCCCCCGCTACTTTTTCCCCATCCATCTGCATTTATCCCCAGTTCAACCCGGCAGGGACTACACTGCCATGCAACACTTGTTTTCTTAGGATCATAATTGTTCATCATAGATCCAAGATAATTGTCGATTAGTTTAAAGTTATGAGGAATTAAAAGAAAATTGAGGTGATCCGGTTATGCATTTAGATTTTGGGATAAGTGTTACATGATGGCACTTCTAGCCATTTCTCATCATGGCTACAGAGCTAGCATGGTTATTATTTGTTTATTCCATTGAATGATGTTATTTGTACTGAAAAAACATAGATAAAGGAAAAAAAGATGTTAAAAAAATAAGTTAGCATGTATCTAAAGTATTAAAGAATAACAAGGTTACATATGGTCTATGGGTTTAAGATGTACGTAGCAGGTTGTGGAAGATATGATATGCAAAAACCCAATAAAAGTCATGGACAATTTCTCTCAGCAGAATTTGTGATAAGAAAGATATAAACCAACATCTTTCCCATTTCTTGAATTCTGATAGGCAAGTCGTTGACCAATGCCATAGCCATGGATTTTTTCACGTTGAGTTCTGGTTTCCTTGACTCAGAGCTCCACTGCCCCGGGTGGCATCGGTCATTTTCTTTCTTCTAAAGAGAATATAGCCTATTGTCACAACAACCACCACCACCATGGTCTTTCCTTCTCATGGCAACATGTGACAATGCCTCTTCGCAGCCTCCATATTCACTCCCACTCTCGTCATCTTCATGGTGTCTATTGCCATGGCGCTTGGAGCTTGGATATTTATGATTTTATCCTTCCATATAGGTTCAAATGAAGCGCGCCCATCTAAATTCAAAATTCAAATTTCAAATTTCAATCAATCGGCGGGATATGGACAATAACGTTGGGTGGGACAACGGAATTTTTGGGTGGATGGGACAACGCAATCTCCAGATTTAAAACTCAAGAGTCAGAATCGTCGGATTTAAAACTCAGGAGTCCAAATCACCGGATTTAAAACTCAGGAGTCATCATCCGAAACTATACCAATACCATGTTATCATGAGTGTTGGGTATGGAATCCATGCATTGTTGACAACCTATACATAATATGCATTGGGAACCATGCACTCAGCCAATGATTGGCTTAGTGCATGGTGGATAATACTTGTCGTGTAATGTAGGGCCACTTTGATGGTTAGATAGTGATGTGTTAAAGAGTGGAAATTGGTTCTCATAAGGATAATTTTTGACAAACATTCATTGTGTTCATATAGAGTGGGGTAAAAGGTTTTTACCAGAATAAACTTTTTCAAAAGATAAAAGGTAATATAATAATCAAGTCATTGTTGTAACTACGTGGTGGTGTTTTTTAAGTGTCTTTTCATACCTTAAAGTAAATACTAACCTATTTTCCAAATAAAAATGGGTTGCGAGTATGAAAAATGACATTTCCTCTCTTGCTTCTAGTTTCCAAACTTGCTTTAGTTTTGGTCCTTTTAATAGCACCAATCAAACAACCAAGTTGGTACAGGATAACTATTGAAAGCATTTAAGTGAGAAATCTTGTATATGTATATAACGTCCCTTTATATATATCGTAATGATATCCTTTATATGTATATAAAGTCCCTTTATATATATCGTAATGATATCCTTTATATGTATATAACATCCTTTTATATATATCGTAATGATATGGAGTATGAATTTAAATAAAAATCTATATCTATAGTGTATTTATGTCTTGATGTGTGTCGTTTCGTTCCATTAATTTAATGATTATATGTTTTAATAGAATTTTTACGTCGAAGGTGTTCTTTTAGAGGGAGTTCTCTCTCAAATTTTCATCGTTTGTCCACGACCAATCAAACATGGACATGTTTTTGATATGTGAATTAAACACATACATATTTTTTTCATCTGTTGTTTGTGTTTATCCGATCTTCTTTACATGTGTCTTCTCCTTCACCGTTATTTCTCACCGACTCCAATATTTCTTAATATCTAAACTAGAATTACTCACCAACTCCGCTTGCTCGTCTTCTCAACTGGGCATTTTCTTCCTGCACCAAGTTGTGCCCCAGTGTCTTCCCCTGGATCTTGTAAGGTGACCACAATGCCTTGTCGCAGTGGAGGCCGGATCTTGGAAGGCGCCCACAATGCCCTATCGCAGTGGAGGCCTTGACGAAGCCAAAGTATTGTTTCTTCGTTGAATGGAAACCAACCTACAAGTATTCTCATTACAAATTATAAAGCTCAGAATTGCTCAGAGATAGTCAATGTTGTTTAAATCCTAGCAGATGTGTTGCACTTGAACGAGGGCAAGTGTTAATGAAATAAGAATGGAAGAAAGGGAAGCAACGTTAAAGAAGACAACTAGCAAAAACATATTAGCTCTTGATACAAAAGGATAGAAATTCGTTTACTTTTACGCTTCCAGACACTGGTTTGTGGGAATAAAATCATACCCAAAATGATCCTGACCCAGATCTTTGGTTGACTGAACCCCCTGCTGAGCCTAAAATAGAAACTGAAAAGAAACAACAACAGATACCCAATGCGGAAATCAAAGCTCTTCACAACTTTTTTCCTCATGAATTAGGGTTTTCTGACCTGGGGTTTCTGAATGGCGAGGGAGAAAACACATCACAGAGCTTGTGGTTGAGGAGTGTGGGAAGAAAGAAGTCGCCCCCCAAGGACCAGCTCACCACATTTTGCGCTATCTCCAGGAAAGAACTCGCTAGAGCCTGCCATAACTTTTCGCCCGAATTGTTATGCAGAGACAGAGTTTCCGGGCATGTTTACAGATGTCACTTGGATATGATCACAAATGTCGACAATACTGGGATCACCTCCAAGCCACCCAAGGTATGATTAGCTTATTTCAATTTGAGTGTTGACTCGATATTCAGGGTTTCGTCCGTTATTTTATTGTTGATGAATTTTTTATTTTTGATTTCTAAGTTAATTATTTCAAATCCGAGCAAAAGAATTACAGGGAATTCAATGAGCATTGAGAATCCTATTCTACACTATACCTTTTACCATTTACATCTTCATTTGCAGACAAATTAATCCTTGAATATTTCTCGCCTCCCCTCAAATACCAACATGTTTTGTCTTCTTATCGTCATATGTTGCTAAGGAAAATAATGAAAAACAACCCAAATATTATTTTGTAAAGAGTTACCAAAAATTTGGGATGCACAATTTTGATTCTCTGCAGGAAGTAAGCATTTTGGTGGGGCCTGCAATGTGTTCTCACTTTTGTCTGGCTCCTGAAAGATGAAAAACTCCATATTGTTTTTGTTAGAATTAGGGCAGTAAAGTAAACAGTAGTGTCTTTTAAAATTTCAGTGAGTAAAAAAACTAGAGCATATGTTCAGAAAACAAATCTAAACTGTAAGAATAGAGAAAACTGAAACATAAGTACCCAGATCTAAGCTAGTCAATAGTTAGAGAGTAGATCTAGAAAAATTCCAGTTCAGATCTATAATGTTGGAATAAAAAACTAATACTGATCTACAGATCTAAACTCAATCTACAGATCTGACCAAGAACAGTAAATCATACAACAAAAATAAGAGTAAACTCAATATACTGTTCAGATCTAATAGCTGTCAATGTTGATACATAAATCTAGATAAATCAAATAGTACAGAAATCAAAACAAAGTTCGGATCTGAAGATGATAAGTAGATAGCTTACCTTGTCCTAAAACCTTACCTCTAAAGAAGTCACAACCAACACAAGAGATGCAGAACCATTTGTAATTATTCTCAGACAAAGTCCAGCTCATAGATCCACCATATAGGTTGGATCTCTTGCCAAGAGATGAAGGAACTTTCTTGCCACCAAGGGGATAGGTCCACAAAGACTTCCCACAGTCAAACCCTTACACAAACAGTAGGTAAAATACACAAACCCTCACACAGAACTGTTGTGGAAAAAACCCTCACTAAGGATAGCCAAAGGCCAAAGAAGAAGGTCACGGTCTGAACAGAACAGAAAACACCCCACAATAGAAGAGAGGGCGACACCCATAGTTACACCACAACAGAAAAAGGAGGGTCGCACCACAATCACCTCACACAGCAAATAGGAGAGGGGACGCACCTACCAGCCACACAATAGCAGAGGAGAAGAGGTCACACCTACCAGCCACACAATAGTAGAGGAGAGGGGCCGCACCTACCAGCAACCCACAACAGAGGAGAGGGGCCACACCTACCAGCAACCCACAACAGAAGAGAGGACGCACCACATCACTATCCTCAAAAAGGGAGCCGCAGCAAGAAGATACTCCAACAGTAGATAGCAAGAGGGTCGCAGCAAGGAGAGGATCCGCACACTTTAGGAGCACAAAAGAATAACATAATAATGTGGGTTGAGAGGGGTAGGGGGGTTTAATTTATAGTTTAGCCTAGGGTATTAAATTAAAATAATTTTTATTAAAAATATCATGTTTAAATTAAATAATTTAAACATGATATAATTAACATTTTAATTTAAACTTTATTTAACCCTTAAGACATAAAACCCCAAACCAAAACAAGTAAGGGTAAGGGAGGGTTAAGGAGGGTTTACAAGGTGGCAATACTCATTCATTCATTTTCATGGTGATCTTATTACTTTATCATCATTGCATATGGGACACTTCCCTCATGTGGTCATGTCCTCCTTCAAGGAAGGTCATACACCAACAAAATACTTGATCGAGGATCAAGTTGCCCCAGAACTTTTTTGGGGGTCTTATTCACCAAGGTCCAAGACCAAGGATCAACCCATGCCCCGGGCATGGGTACCCTAGACCATGTCCAGGGGCCCTAGGCTTATCTAGGGATTTAACTACTTGGTCCTAGACCAAGAACCCCAGTCGTATACTAGGGGCCCTCTCAGGGGTCTTTACTACTTGGTCCCAGAACAAGAACCCCAGTTGTATATTGGGGGCCCTAACAAGGGTCTTTTGCCATGGCACTGACTGTTTGGTCCCAGACCAAGTACCCTAGGAGTGCACTGGGGGCCCTAGATATTGTCTAGGGTCTTAGCCATCCTTCCGTAGAATGGCTCGTGCAGCTGCTTATAAATTTAACACTCCCTTTCAGCAAGAGAGGCATTCTCAACTACACCAAGCTTGTCATGAAAGTATACAAACTTTGTCAAGCACAGTGGCTTGGTGAACATATCTGTTGTTTGTTATGCTATCGAAACATACTGAATGCTAAGAACGTTCTTCTGAACCATGTCCCTGACATAGTGGTATCTCATCTCAATGTGTTTCGATCTGTCATGAAACACTAGGTTCTCAGTGAGCGTTATACAGCTCTGATTGTCACAGTGAATGACTGTGGGTTCAAGCTCTGAACTAAACAAGTCTAAGAGTAGCTTCATGAACCACATTGTTTCTCTACCAGTAGCACTAGCAGCAATGTATTCTGCTTCTGCAGTGCTTTGGGCTACGGGGCCCTGTTTCCTGCTGGACCAGGAAATCATTGTTGAACCCAAACTGAAGCAATATCCAGAAGTACTCTTCTGATCCACTGTACTGCCCATCCAATCTGAATCTGTAAAACCATGCAGTATTACACCTCCACTCTAGGTGTATCTGAGACCATAAGCTATAGTTCCCCGAACATATCTCAGAATGTGTTTTACAGCAACCATATGTATATGCTTAGGTTCACACATGAACTAGCTAAGAGCATTTACTGCATAACAGATGTCAGGTCTCGTATGTACGAGATACATCAAAGATCCAATGATCTGTCGATATAAGGTGGGGTCTTTTGGATCTGAACCTGTGACTTGATCTTGAAGTTTCTTTAGGTTAGATATCATTGGAGTTGTCATGGACTTGCAGTCCATCATGCCAAATCTGCGAAGTATATCAACTGCATATTTACTTTGTGAGAGAAATATCTCTCCTGGTTTTTGCCAAACCTCCAAGCCCAAAAAATAGTGCATGAGCCCCAAGTCTTTCATTTCAAATTATTCAGAAAGCTCCCTCTTAGTCTGAGCTATCAAGTTTTCCTCTCCAGTGAGGAACAAATCATCCACGTATAGGACTAGGATAACTGGATGATTTTGAATAATCTTTATATAAAGATTTGGATCTACTATGCTCTTGGAGAATCCAAGACTTTGTAGAAAACTGTCTATTCTACCATACTAAGCTCTAGGAGCTTGTTTCAACCCGTACAGGGCTTTCTTGAGTTTTCACACATGAGTTCTTTTATCATGTATCATTAAACCTTCTGGTTGATCAATGTAAACTTCTTGTTCAACTTCATCGTTAAGAAAATCAGTCTTAGCGTTCATCTGGTGAAGTTTCCAACCGAAAACTGTTGCAAGTGAGATAATAATTTTGATTGAAGTATACCTGGCAATTGGAGAAAAAATCTCATCATAGTCAATTCCTTCTTTCTAAGAGAAACCACGAGCCACAAATCTCGTCTTGTATTTCTTAATGCTGCCATCTGCTGCATGCTTTATCTAATAAATCCATTTTGAAGTCACTACAGATTTACCATGAGGTCTAGGAACTATGGTCCATACATCATTCTTTAAAATAGAATCATATTCTTCATTCATAGCATCTTTCCATACTTGATGTTTGGAGGCATCAAAAAAAGTGGAAGGTTTTGAATCAATTACAGTATTTAAATGAGCTATGAGACCGGATTACTTATCTAGTTTCTTGCTTTCTTTGAAGGTTCCCTTCGGAGCTGAATGCTTTTCTGCTTCTTTCAATATCTCTCGGCACCAGGCTGGTTTCCTTTTACTAGGAGGTATCTCCATTGGAAACTCAATAGAGTCCCTTAAAGGATCTGCTAGCAGTTCAGAGGTTTCATCCCTCTACTCATCTGGAAGAGGAGAATCAAGTGGTGGAGCTTCCTAGTCCTCTGAATCACATGGAAGTTCTCTGGTCTGACAAAAAGTTGTCTCTTCATGAAAGGTCACGTCTCTGCTTACTTCAATGAACTTTTGGCCATGGATATAAATCATGTAAGCTTTTGAGGTCTCACTGTATCCCACAAAAGTTCATTTCTTACCAGAGGGCTCTAGTTTAGTCCTCTTCTCTTTTGGAATGTGTATATAAACTGGGCTGCCAAAGATTCTTAAATGATCAACTGAGGGCTTACGCCCGGTGAAAAATTCTTCAGGAGTTTTTGCTTCAAGGAATTTGTGAGGACATCTATTCTGAATGTACACTACAGTATTGGCATCCTCAGCCCAAAGTGATAGAGGCAAGTTTTGATCATGCATCATAGCCCTGGCTGCTTCACAGATAGCTCTATTCTTTCGTTCAGCAACACCATTCTGCTGAGGGTTGTATGGTACGGTTATCTTCCTCTTAATTCCAGAGGCTCGACAGAGTTCATCGTATTTGAAGGAGTCAAATTCTTTACCTTTATCTGTTCTGAAAACTCGAATGTGTCTTCCTGTTTGATTTTCAACAAGATTCTTGAAATCTTGAAATTTGCTAAATGATTCATCTTTAGTTTTTAAGAAATAAATCCAAGTTTTACGTGAACAATCATCAATAAAAATGATATAATAAATACAACCATTCATAGAGGGTGCAGACATGGGTCCACAAAGGTCGGAATGAATTAAATCCAAAATTCCACTTGATTTTCTATTACTGAAAGGATATGGTTTCTTTATGTTCTTACCAAGTGAACAACCTTTACAAACACTATTATGCTCAATAGAAAATACTAGCATACCTGTCACCATCTTTTGCAAACCTGGAAGTGCATTGTAATTGAGGTGTCCAAGTCTCCTGTGCCAAAGTTCGCGGGGATTAATCGTCTCATGAACTAAAGCTTGAACAACCCGACCTGAAAGCTTATAAAGTCCACACTCATGAGTTCCAATGGTTATAGCAGTACTTAAATCTTCATTTGAGGACCATAAGAGGGCCTTTCCTTTTGAAAAAGATACTGAATAACCTTTACTTTATAAAACTGGAACAAAGATTAATTTTTTCTTTAAACCAGGTACATAAATAATTTCATCAATGTGAAAGATATTACCTGAGAAAAACTGGAAAGAGGTAGAGCCAAAACCTTTTATGTCATAGGAGCCATCATCACCTAATTCAACCTTTGCCTTGAATTTCTTGTCTTGATAGTTTGCAAGGTTTTGTTTGA
>ML776994.1:858913-869621 GCA_009831015.1 Picea engelmannii
ATATATATATATATAATTGTAACTTCTATTTAATAAAATCAAAGATACATTCTTTAGGCACATAGGCACATTATAGAAAGAGCTTCAATATCTAGAAACACTAGGTTTCTAACGATAAAACAACAAGAGTCCACACAAATATGTCCCATAACCAAGAACCAAGAGAAAATATTATCTCCTATAGTGACTAGCAAAAAGAAAACAAAAAATTACAATGCAGAAAGTAATCCATCTTTGAATGAGATGAGACCAACATCAATGAATAGGTAGCTTGGACTCAGTAGACCATCCCGCTCATTTTAGCCAAATATATCATGATGAAGAAAATGGACTAAGCAGACCTTGGCTCCTACTTTCAACCGAATCTGAATCTTTGGGATTAATGTAGGTAGATTCAACATACCCAAATCCTTTATTCACAACCACCCATGAGGCTCGAGATCATATCCTTTGCTTGCAACCCACTGCAAGGATAGGGTAATATTGACATTTCATCATCCACCACCTGCAAGGCACAGGATAACATTAACAACGATATCCCTCTAGATGTAACCTCAAAAACACGACAAACCAAGGAGCTAAACACCTCCATCTCCAAGCTATTGGCATCTCCCATTATTCCTTGAACACAAGCTTCCTTGTTACTCGTGGATCCATAGGGAAGACTATGCACCTCTGCATGCAACCATGACAGAGAGAGGTTCATGTGTCATGATGCTCCAAAGAGTCCTGGTCGACACGAATTAAAAGAGTGGCGACAACTAAGGCTCCAGTGTTTCCTGCTCAGCACTCTCCAAAAATGGCAACGACTCTAGCAATCCCTGCTCAACACCTTTAGCTAATGGTGACTCCAATGATTCTATTCAACTTCAGTGAGAAGAAGCAACTAGGATAAACCCTAACCATAGAGGAGGACTCTCAAAGCCTCCTAGTCAACATGTTAATACAAAAGGGAAGCATTGTTCACAACTAGATGTCCATTTTTTTTTTCCAAATTTGGTTGAGATTACTACTATATAACATGTTTTTTCCTTCACAGAGGAACTCCAAAAAAATTGACTGGTATAAATCCTATAGAACAATCTTAATATCAAAATAATCTTAAAAACATATAAAATCCTAAAGCTAAGGAGAGAAATGGCCACTACGTGCTTCATTCTAATTCTCGGAGGCTATTTTGGCTTCTTGCTCCCTCCCTTCCATGTCCATTCTCCCGGGATCTTAGTGAACCGATTCTTCCTCCTAACCTTCACCTAAAATTGAGCTAATTGACGACATCTAAAATGTAGTTACTGACAGTAAACTTTTTTCTGAACTTGTTATCATATGATAAAGGACTCTACACTTTGTCTGGAGCTTACCAATTTGGCATTTTTGTTGAGTTACCAAATCTAAAATTTACATATTCGTTGTTATGGGATTCCTCTTGTGAATATTGTTATACTTGTATTTGTCACTTGAGGCCTTGAAGAGAACCTAATGATATTATTATGTTGAAATCATGAGTTGTACTTGAAAAATCACTTGAAAAACACCACAATTGATCCTGGTCAAGTTTTTCCTAGGAAGAAAAATGGGCACTCGCATGTTTCTCATACTCAACTCACATGCAATTATTGGTTATCAATAGAAAACTTGTAGCCACCCACTCAATTTTCTATATTTGTATTTATGTTGATAAAATGTGTTACAACCAGTATATACTGCCTTGATTTGTTTGTTTCACTCCTCACTCCAAGTTCCTTGAGCTCTCCCTTAGTCACCCTTGCTTGGTTAGATCAAGTGAATATACTCACCATATCATGAAAAGAGGATAATGGAATCTCTCTCACCTAGGCTTTCAATCTCCACTTGTATTGATCCCAACGCCCAACATGACAACAATGAAATGACAAATAACTCTTTAATTTCTCTCCACTAGCATGATGACTCTTGATACTCAATTCTTAGGTATGATATTAGGTGATCATTCCCCCAACTGGGATTCTCTTTATAGATGTGTAGAGAATCTAAGAGATAGGTTCAAGGCATGTGATCTAGGTGAGGACATATCATGCACAAGTTCCATGCTCAATAATGCATCATGGCCAACCCATCTCTCATTGATATCCTTGGAACTCTTCAAATATAGAAGATCGAGGGGTTCAAGGGAGTGGCCTTGGGTTTTGTATTGACAACCATCAAGTGGCCATGAGTTAATTATGAGCAACATGTGGCCGCCCCCTTTTCTCCCTAGAAAAAACATGACCAGGATTAAATGTGGTGTTTTTCAAGAAATTTCTTAAGTACAACTCATAATTTTGACATAATAAAATCATTAGGGTCTCTTCAAGGCCTAGGGTGATAAATACAAGTGTATCTAAATTGATAAAATGAGTTGCAACAAGTATAGATTACCTTAAGTTGTTTTCTACACTCCTCACTATGAGTTCCTTGAGCTCTCCCTTAGCCACTCTTGCTTGGGTAGAAGAAGTGAATCTACTCATCATATTGTGGCACGAGGATAATGGATTCTCTCTCCCCTATGCTTTCAATCTCCACTTGTGTTGATGCCCAACACCAAACACTACAACAATGAGATGAAAAAGGACCCTTCAATTTCTCTCCACTAGTGTGAGAACTCTTCATATTCAATTCTTAGATATGATATTAGGTCATCATTCCCCCAACTAGGCTTCTCTTTATAGGAGTGTAGAGAAGCTTAGAGATAGGTTCAATGCATGTGAACTAGGAAAAAATAGGTCATGCACAAGTTCCATTCTTAATAATGCATCATGGCCAACCTATATCTCATTGATCTCTTTGGAACTCTCCAAATATAGAAGATTGAGGGGGTGGACGCAGGTTTTGTATTGAAAACTAACAATAGAATATGAGTTAAGTATGTGAAACATGTGGTTGGCCACTTTTCTCCCTAGGAGAAACACGACCAGGATCAAATGTGGTGTTTTTCAAGCAATTTCTTAAGTACAACTCATGATTTTGACATAATAACATCATTAGGCTCTCTTCAAGGCCTAGGGTGAAAAATGCAAGTGTAGAAAATACACATATTAGTGCTAAATATGGATGTTTGATTGTATGAAAAAAGACTTGCATGTCTCCTTAAAACCCAACGAATACCCATGATTTCACAAATACGATAACATCCTAGGGGAATGTGGTTCTCTATTGTCCCACATCCCAATTCTACAAATGGAAATTGAAGGTAATTATGTGCTACCTAGACTACCTATGTCTTCCACATGAAGTTTACCAGGAACAAACCAGAAGGAGGAACAATTGGGCTAGTCTTTGAAAATATCCCACTTGCATCCATCATTGATGAGCCAAATAACATCTGAGCCTAGTTCCTACTACCAAATCAAATGCAAAGTGCGAGAATGTGCTAATGAACTACTTCATATTAATTCTTGACCTACCCTCATGAACTCCTTATGCCAGTTGTCAATGAATCTTGGATGCATAACAAACTTTGTATTATAGTCCATGAATAAACTTAAGGGATAGAGGATGTGGTTATTCCCCCATTTATCCTTATTTTCCTAGCCTCCAAGTGAGATGCTCCATTAGCTAACTTGTCAATTCAATGATTCCTAGATCTTAGAATGTGGAAGAAATCAACCCTTGCAAACCTCTTTACCTTAGATTGGATTCTAGAGATGAGCCTTGCTAACTTGCAATTCAGTGGAGAAGTTTCACATATGCCTTATAATGATTGCAGAGTATCCAATAACAATCAAGCTCCCAATCTGGCTTGAATAAAAAATATTGAGTCCTTACTAAATGACAAGAAATTCATCTTGATTATTTGTCACTTCACCTTAACCCCATTTAAAAATAATTTCTTGATGTCCATCAGGATCTATAGTGATCCCCCCTACACTTTCCACCCCTAGGTTTCCTTTTGATTCCCCGTCAAAGAAAAGAAAATACTCATTCTGAGATAATTGCCATCTTTGGAATTCATCTTCTTCCAAAGGAATTTTTCATGATGTTTCAATTGTCATCCTTTTAATTGAGCTTCTTGGTTGAATAAACCTCCTAGAAACATGTATTGGAGCCAATCCCTTTCTTTCTACTTCAACACCAACATGTTATGTCCTTTGATTCCTCTAGCATGGATAGCCAATTAGAAGGCCATAGACTTTTATAACTACAAATATAGCATCAGAATCCTCCTGTTGAAAAGGTGTTATGTTTCTTGTGAGCCATATATTCTAGTAGATAAACTTTGGCATTGCAAGCCAACTCTTTTGAGAATATGTTCATTCAAAAAATTCCCAATATATTTTTTGTGCCAAGTTGTGAACATCTCCTTCCAAGAATGGGGAAGCACAAGTCTAATTTCAATTTCCCTAAACACATGCTTCCATACTTTCTTGGTATAAGGACAATCAAAGAAGAGATGGCAATGGTTTTCCTCTGAATTCTTACACAAAACACATCTTAAAGGACCTTGAATTCCTCCTTTTTCAAGATTTTCTAAAGTTAGAAGTCTCCCATGAACCATAGTATAGTAAACATTGTTTACTTTTGGTATTCCATCCCCTTTCAAAATACAATTCCAAATATTAGACTTTGAATGTAACAAGAGTTCCAATAATTGAAATTTGTAGCCTAGATTAACCACATACTCGTTGCATTTGAGACCCCAACCCCTCTAGTCAAGATTTAGTTTTCTCACACGAGCACAACTATGAAGATGAATAAAAAGAACATTCAACAAGAGAGCAAGTCAATCTAGAGGTGACATGATTGTCATTCCAACCACCTATTGTTTGATCTTTTATCCGAAAGAGAAAGATCAAACAACATTTTGAGATTTTGAGAAATCATCCATACTTTGAGTTATGAAATTTCTAAATTGTGCATGAGTCGGGGTTTCCCCATGATACCATCCTCCTATATTTTGATCATCTTACCATTACCAGGCACCCAAGTTAAATGGGTATGGAGAATTGGTGTTGTTTCTCTCCATAGCTTCCATATGGGAAATCCTCTATCCTCATTTAGAGGATGGTATAGACACCTTTCCATGCTGAAATACTTTTTGATTAAAGAATCTTTCCACCATTCAATTTTTTCAGATATAAGTCACCAAACAACCTTAGCTCCCATTTCCAAAATCATTAGGACTAGATCTTTTATTTCTAGACCCCCATTCTCTTTTGGAGCTATATTTGTGTTCCAATTGATGAGGTGAAATTTTTTTGCGTTGGTTTTCCCACCTTGATACATGAATTTCCATATTTATTTTCCAACTTTCCGCATGACACTTGTTGGTGCCAACAAGGTTGAACATTGAAAAATAGGAAGGGACGATAACATATAATTTATTAGCACTACTTTACCTATTGGATTTATCCAATGTCAGCCACACTACTACAATCCATTCTTGATTTTATTGAATACACTTTGCCAGATCTCTAAAATTGGATTGCCTAGAGTGATTGGCATGCCCAAATATTTAAAGGACAACCAATTTGGTAAGAATGGGAAGCCTAAAATTATTGATATGTTTTGAAGAATAAGTCCACTTATATTCCCTTCCATAAATATGAACTTTATAATTGTTTACTTTTCCTCCATAAGCATTTAAAAATGGATATAGAACAATCTCAAATCATGCAATGATAGTGGATGAATCTCCCCCCAGGAGGAGAGTATCATCGACAAATTCGGAGTGATTTGTTTCCCTAACACCTATTGTTATACTAATCCCATGTAGATTTGCCAAAAATCTTTCTCACTCTAATATGTTTCTCGGAGAATCTGTCATAATTATAGTATACTTAGGGAAGTAATATGGGGTACCTAGGGAGGTACCCAATGGGAATGTGGTTATGTATTATTAGTGGAAGTCATTTAATATATGAGAATGTGGTCATTCAATGTAAGGTGAACTAGGTCCACTATATTAATAAAGGAGATTTTGCATATTGTTCTTGTATATCTACTGTGGTGCATTGTATTCAGTCTTTGGGTACTTGACAAGTGGAATCAAAGCACTTTCCTTGGTAGGAAGTGTGGGAAAATATTTTTATTTTTGCAGATTTATTTTTTTGGAAAAAAAAGAGGGTCATGACATTCGAGACGATTTATATAGGTTTTGGTGTAAAATTTTCAAAAATTGGTTGTATATCTGATTTCCTCTCAGAAAAACACCCAAGTTAAAAAAAAATCATCTGAAACAAAGTTTGAGAAGTCAAGTTATTTGCATTTTAAAATCTGCAATTTTCAGGTTTTTTTTTTTTTTTCGCGAACGACCCCATGATTTTTCTGATTTCTGTAGCATCTGGGGCTGAATTTTTCAAAACAAATTGCAGATCTGAGTTCCTCTCACAATTTCACCCAATTTCAAAAAGCAAAATCGTCCAAATCAGAGCTCTAGAAGTGAAGATATCGCTGATTTAAAATCAACTATTTTTAGGAGTTTTCGTGACGGCGACGGGACTACAAAGTTCATAACTTTTCATAGGGTGCTCAGATTGCTACCAGATAAATACCATTGGATAAATTATTTTAATATATTTCTTTTGGTATATTTTATGTGGTGTTTCCAATGGCTATTTCCTCTCAAACCCTCAAATAAATTCTCTAGATGACTGAAGCATTCAAAGCCCAATTGAATGACACATTGCATGACCTTGTAGATGGCCTCACATTGCATGACCTTACAGACGACCTCAAGGATAGATTTTGTAGTATTCAAGATTCATTGGATAACATGCATGAGATATTTCTTATGGCAGACATCAAGGATGAATATAATCAAGAAATATATGTTTGGTATGATTTTGAGGCCAATTGTGATGATTGGTATATGGATAGTTGTCATTTTTGGGATGACAACCACTTTCATATTTTATTTTATGACTCTAATCCACCTTTTGTAGAGAACATCAATGTGACAAATTGAGAGCCAATGATTATAACCAATGTCCATCCTACATATTCTATAGTGGTATTATTCCTTCTAGATTCTGCTACGACCCTTTTCCACTATGTGGATGGATCTTCTTATTTGGATCCACATGACATGTGTCATTCTTTGGAGCATCATTTTCAGTTGGTTATTGGGTTCCTAAATCTTCCGCGGGGAGTTCACATGAGCATTTGGACATGGGACCCGATTTTATGATGGCGGTTGGACTAATTCAACATGGTGGCTTTCCTTTCTACATGGGACCTTGGTTCTCCAGTCTTCTTCAACATTATGGTCCACAGTTATCCATGGGACCCTGGTATATGGTTGTCCACCCTCATAACAAGCGTTGAGGACAACACTTTCATAAGGAGGATGAAATGTTAGGTAGCTAGAGAGGTAGTGGAGGCCATTCAATGTAAGGTGGACTATGTCCACTATATTATTAAATAAGGCCCACTATGGTAGTTAGATATAATAAATGGGTAGTTAGATATAATAAATGTAAGAGGACTTTTTAGAAGGTTCTGCTTCTAGAAGATTTCTCCTCTAGAATGTTCTTAGGTGATGGTAGCACTATATAAAGGGGTTCAAGAAATGTAATGGGACATGAAGAGAGGTATTTTATTTGGAGCTGAAGCTCATTAAGAGGAAGCTCCCTCGAAGAGGCAAGTGAATAGGAGAGGATACCTTCCATAATAGGATCCATTGTATGGTATTTCCCTACCCTAAGGGTTTGATAATAATAAAGGAGATTTTGCATATTGTTCTTGTATATCTAATGTGGTGCATTTGTATTCAATCTTTGGGTACTTAACAAAGAGAGGGGACATCCTTGCCTTAGTCCTCTTTTAGACTTGAATAAATATTTTGGCCTGCCATTCACAAGGGGTGCGATCTAAGTGGATCCTATGCAATATTTCACCCAAAGAATGTGTTAGCGCTCTGTAATTTGCCCAAGGCTGTGATGGCAGTCATAGAGGCAACATCAAAACCACTTCGAGTCTTGAATCTATCCCTCCAAGACTCAGAGAGGGATCTCTCTGTCTGATATAACTTTGTTGGAAGAGGATATTAGGCTAGCTATGTAGAATATGATAAGTTTATGAGTTGGGTAGGTGCAACGAAGAGGAACCATGGGCAATGGAGTCATAATCTGAGATTTAATAAAATAAAAAAAACAAATCCTACAGACAACCTTACAGGACAAGGTAGGAAAATCATTAGATTCTTCGTAATCTTGGGGTATGGCAGAGGGGGAAAATTGTTAAGAGGTCAAATTAAAGACATAGCAGTAAAGAATTCTACGTTTAACTTTTAGTGGAAAACATTGACATTGCTTTAAACTGGGAACAACATGTTTTTACACAAATCTTGATCTTAAATCTCTTTGAAACAATGGAGAAGACAAATATATATGATAACAGACGAAAATAAAATCACAATGAGAAAAAACTTCACCAATGAATTTGACACAAGAATCCTGTAACTGCTGCGACTGTATTATTTGAATTGGTGAAAAATACAGTTGGCTCTGTGAGCTCTGATACAAGATTTTAAACCATGGTCTCTGATTGATCAACCTCTGTCACTGTAGTGTATGGAGTCTCCTTTTCTCCAGCTGGATCAGGAGCCGGACTGGTTTTGGGCCTTTTGGTATGCAGTCGAAATTCTTCTAATGACACTTCGGTGACAGGAGGTGACAGATCCTGTCTAGGCCTTTTCTCCTTTGGAGCCTGTGGTGTGGTTGTCTGTGATACAGTGACCAGGAGGTCCTGTTGTTCTGTTTCAACCAAAGTATTTGGTTCCCATCCTGTCTGGTTTGCAAATTTTTCTACCTTAGGCCTAGATTCATGGACATACAGGATATTCTTGTCTTTTACCCTCATCTTGGAAATAATCCCACACGGATCATAGTGCCATGTGAAACTCACAAAGAATTTCATTTCCTTTAGTAGCCTGTCTGCTTCCTCCCCGGCACCTCGATTGTTGAAGATGAAAAGCCCAATCTGCCCTTTGATTCTGAGCTGTTGTTTCTTCTTTAAAGACACACAATGAATATCCTTTGATTTTATCATCTGCCTTATGTATTCCAGGGAAAAAATTCTGACAGGTAAGTATTTGGGCAGCTTATATGGGGCCAACTCGCACCCATAGACTCTGATCTCAGTGTGATTTTGGTACAGGTACCAATCACCAGTCTTTGTATGATCCGAGAGATGTAGGATCCTCTAAACTTCGCCATTAATCTTGGGTTCCAGTCCGTCGCTGAGCATACTCACCATTGGGTGGTAGAACTGATCGATAAACTGCTTGAAACTGAATACCATGGAGTTATGTCTGAGCAGGGAAGTCCATGCAGTTACTGCTTGAGGTTTTCCACCTCAGTCCATCTTTTGCATAGAAAAAAAAAATTTGTCCGCTTGGAAGAAAAAGAACAGGTATGCCAGTATTGAAGAATACCGGAACATGCCTTCTATGGCGAAAATGATGAATTGCTCGTGAATGTTGTTCACCGGGAACATGCTGAAGTCGAACTGTGTAGTGGGCTTCTCATCGGTAGAGAAAATAGACAAAAATCCTAGAATAGGTTCATCTACCCACTGATCTGAAAAATAACCAAGCAAGGTGCATAGCGACGTGATAACCTGGTTTCCTTTTGTTGAGAAGATGGAGGAAGGATAAGGGGGGTTTGTAGTGGGGAGCTGAGTAGATTGTGGAAGGAAAATCTCAAAAATTTGAGCTCTTTGAGGAAAAGACAACTTCTGGTATAATTATGTGATGATCTCGAGGTTAAAAGGCGAGGCGGAGTTGGCTTGGGATATTTTCATCATTTGGTCTATGGTTTCTGGCGTTATGAGGAAAAGAACCTCCCTGGACGAGGATACGATGGCTCTTTGCTCGGGGATATAGTGGGCTTGGCACTTGAGGGCAAACTCTGGGAAGTGATGAATCTGGGGGAAGAGATACAATGGTAGGTTGGACTCCTAGAGTCCAATTTCGTCACTCTAGTCCAAGAAAACTTCTTTAAGCCATGACTGTAGGTCTACGAAGTCGAAATTGCACTTTGTGTCTGCGATTAAGTAATCTTTGTCAGCCAGAGGAATCCTTTCGAGATCGACAGGAGGTGGGAGAAACGGGTTCTCTTCACCTTCTGTTCGTTTTGACTTTGGCGCCATTACTGTAACAATACCTGCAAATAAAACAATGTTAGCGGGGATGACTGTAGATGGGGGTGACTGACTGTAACAGAGAAGAAGACGGGGTAAATTCTCTGGTGGGATGAGTGGGTGAATGGTGAAGGAATGAAGAGTGAGGGTAATTTTGAGTAAACGGGTATCCGTTGGGCACGGGGGACAAGTCAACTAGTTAACAGATAAGTTATCCAGTAATAAATGGCCAACGGGTCATTTAGAACGTGAGATGGCAGGTGACAACGACTGAGGGATACAGATGAGTGACATGGCGGTTATCGATTGGGGGAAAAAACCATGGTGAAAGGACTTTCCATGGATGAACGAGAGAAAAGGAATGACGGAGTTACGGGATGTGACTCTTATGGAAAGGTGGATAATGACATCACGAGGTGACGTGGTATGTCAAGCAGTGAGAGGCGGTGGGATTCGGGACCAGTAGATTCATGCCACGTATAGCTAGGGGGCCCGCCAGAGTAAAATTCCATTCCAGACCCCCCCCCTCACCGTTAAAAGTAGATCGGTCAGGGGGGTTCGAAAAGTACCTTGAGCCATCGATCTACGCACTTTCCCTTCAACCATATAT
>ML776994.1:869649-899591 GCA_009831015.1 Picea engelmannii
CATTAAAGGCAGAACGAATGGGGGGGTCTGAAATCCAATACAGACCATAGATCTAAGCACCAAAACTTGGGCTGTCCAAATGCGCGCAAGCATTATCTATGATTCCGGACCCCCCCCCCCCACCGTTAAAAGTAAAACAGTCAGGGGGGTCCAAAAAGACTTGTCCACCGTAGATCTGAGTGCAATCATTTGAGTCGTTGATACATGAGCGGTGCATAAATGTGGGTGCGAAAGCATATGCGCCTTGAAAAAACTTAGGATACGAGCATAACGTGGGTTTTTCCCAATCTTTCACATGTTTATATCACCAAGGGGTTAGACAACCAACTTTTAAAGAATACAAGACATGGTCCAACATTGCTCGTCGAGCTGGTTTTATTTAAATCTAGCAAACTACCCTATGTTCTAACCTAACTTCCTATGACAATTAGCCCAGATTAAACTATTGGGCTAAGAAATTACTCTATCCTGGGGCTATCTGACCAAGATTAGGTGGTCTGGCCAAATTTATTCACTAACTAACCTAGATCACTTGGCTAAGATTAAACAGTTTAGCCAAGCTTATTCACTATTCCTATCAACATCAATTTAAAAGAACTTGGCCATGCTTGAAAGGTATGGACCAAGCCATTGTTATTGCATGGGGCTCCATTGAATTTCTTGTATGCCCTCTTTTATTTCTTTTATTTCTTTTTTCTTTTCTTTCTTTTCTTTTTCTTTTTCTTTTTCTTTTCTTTTTCTTTTTCTTTTCTTTTTCTTTTTCTTTCTTTTCTCAAATTATTTGCAAAATGAAAAATCATTTGGAAAACAAAAACACTATAGAGATAACATTTTAGTCACCAGTTGATCCTATAAATTATAGGGTTATAACAGCGGCTCCACCTGGGGATGGTACTCTCCTTGTGAAGTGCCAAGAATCCTGATTCCTGATGTTTTGAAACTTTCTCCATAGTCGCCTTTGTTGCTTGATTGGTTTTATTTCGAAAAATTGGAAGATAATGGTCAGTGGCTTAGGGCCTTCTCTTCGGGCTTCAACCCTCTGACCAAAGTTATCCACTCAGAAATTTGCAAGAAAAATTAAAATGGTTTGTACAATGAAAAGTGTGACTTCAGGTCCTTACTGAGGCGGTGAATAATGCTTCAACATTCTGCCATTTACAAGTCCTCCTGGCAGATCTGTCCCATCGTTGTTGTTGAGCAAGAAAGAATTATTCCCTCTAAATGCTTGAATCATGTATGGTCCCTTCGACAGACTATCAAATTTTCCATGCTTTCCCTTCTCTTCATTTCGGGAATCCCATCTCAGCACCAAATCTCCTATCTCAAAATCATCCTCCTTGGTTCTTTTGTCAAAAATCTTCTTAATGCTTTCTTGGAATACCTGGGTCTTGTTGTATACTTCTTCCCTAGACTGTTGCAAATGGATCATTTGGTTGATCCTTCTTTGGGAGTCGTTCGGTTCGGCTTGCATGTCTTGTAGCAATTTCATGACAGGCACTCCTAAGGAAGTGGGAAATATTGCTTCTGTGCCATAGACCGGCTGATATGGTGACATACCGATTAACCTTTTGGTGGTCAATCTGTCAGCCCATAGTGCAAAAACCAACTTGTTATGCCATGACTTCTTGTTTTCCTGCAAAGTTTTCTTGATAATGTTTACCAGGGTTTTATTTGATGATTCCGCCAGCCCATTCCCCTGAGGGTAGTAAGCTGTGGAATGTCCCAAACCAATATGGTACTGGTTTCAAAAATCTACGAGTTTCTTAGATCGAAAAGCAGCTGCATTGTCAGTTATAATCTTTCTAGGACATCCAAAACGAGACAAGATATTATTTTCAAGAAATTTAATAAAGACAGAATCAATGGCTTGCCTGCTTGGTACTGCTTCGATCCATTTTGTAAAATAATCCGTGGCAGTAAGAATCCACATGTGCTGGTCCAAAGAGGGAGGATGTATTTCTCCGATGAAGTATAATCCCCATTGTTGGAAAGGGGGCTCAACGGAGATTGGTTTTAGGGGTAGAGGAAGAAGTTTCCTTTTGCCTTCGAACAACTGACATTGATGACATGAAGTCACTTTATGATGCACATCAGCAAATAGAGTTGGCCAATAGAATCCATCTCTGAGGATTTTGTTGGATGTGGCCTTCCAGTTCAGATGACCACCACAGTCTCCTGCATGAAACTCCTGCAATACTCTGTCAACTTCATCCTTCAATAGACAATTTAACAAAATACCTCCAGGATCTTTCCAATACAGATTGCCTTCTAGAATGCAAAATTTTAATGCTTTCAATTTCAAAAACCTAGCTTTAGTTTTGGTTAGACTAGGGGGAGCTTGTAAATTATGCAAAACAAATATCAGGTCTGCGTACCATGGAGAGTTGAGAAATTCCTCTCTCATGCTTGGAGTCGCCTGCTCACCCTGTTCATCTACTGCAGCTAAGAAATTAATGTCAAGAGCATGGAAATTTGATTCAGCCATTAACTTTGCTAGACCTTTATCTTTAATCAGTTTAGTAGGTTTAATCTCTATTTCATATTCTAAAATGATAGCAATCCATTTTCCTCTTCGGCCGTCCGGATTGTCCTGGGTTAAAATGTCTTTTATTATCGCATTCAGAACATATGCAATGGTGTGGGAATGGAGAATGTATACTCTAAAATCTTTTATGGCTTTCACCAAGCCAAAATCTTGTTTCTCCATTATTTTATAATTCAAAGCAGCATCTCTTCAAGATTTACTGAAAAAAGCTATGGGTTGTTCGTACCCTTCGCTATTTTTCTGTAGTAATATAGCTGCAATGGTATGTTCAGAGGTGAAAGAAAAAAGATAGAAATCTTTGGTGAAGTCAGGACTGATCAAGACTGGGGCCTGCGTGAGTGTGCGTTTGACTTGTTCAAAAGACTGCCTGGACTTGGTGTTCCATTTTATTTTTGTTTCCTTTTTTAACATGTTTGTGATGTTCCTAAGAAGCTCAACCAGGTTGGGTATGAATCTTCGCAGAAAGTTTATTTTTTCGATAAAAGACTGTAACTCTTTGATGTTTCTTGGGTGTTCTAATTTCTGAATGGCCTCGATTTTGCTGGGGTCTATTTTAATTCCGTCCTTAGAGATTATGTGCCCTAGCAGTTTACCTTCCTCTAATCCAAAAAGGCTCTTCTTGGGATTCAAAGAAATCCTGAATTTCCTGCATTTCTCAAAAACTCGTCTGAGATGTCGTAAGTGCTCGTCATCAGATTGAGAAAACACAGTTACGTCGTCCAGATAGATGACAATGAATTTGTCGAGTTCCTCCACAAAAGTGATGTCCATCACTCGCTGGAAAGTGGCCCCAACGTTCATCAACCCGAAAGGCATTTTCACATACATGAAAGTACCCCATGGTGTTGTGAAAGCGGTTTTCTCGGTTTTCTCTTGGTCATCTGGGTGAACGAGGACCTGATTATAACCTGAGAACCCATCCAGTAAAGAGATTCGACTAGATCTGACTACCCTTTGTAATATGTGGTCCATTTTTGGCAATGGGTAATTATCCTTCAGAGAGACCTTATTCAAATTTCAAAAATCGATGCAAAGCTTGATTTCTCCGGATTTCTTTCATGTTGGGACCAAATTTGAAACCCATTTGGAAAATCGTAATGGGACTATGATTTTAGCATCGTACACATTTTTGATTTCTTTTTCTATCAGGGGAAGTAGCTTGGGATTGATTTTCCTAAGTTTCTGTTTGAAGGGTTTTTTATCTTCTTTTATTGGAATCCTATGTTGTATGATGTTGGTGTCATAAGCTTTCAAGTCCTCGTAACCCTAGGCAAATATGTCTAAATATTCCTTGAAAAGCTCAATGTATTTGAGTTTTTTCTCAAGGGGTAATGATTTGGAAAGTTTCACCATCTTGGGTTTCTCTTATGTTCCTATATTACAATCTTCTACTTCTTGACCACTGGTTTCAATTTTCGGTTTTTTAGATACATCATTAAAATCAAATAAGTCCTCTAAAGGGACTAAACCCCTAGGTAAAACATTACTTTTCAAATGCAAAACATCAGCTTCTATCTCATCATCACCTAACTCTCTTGAATCTATCTTATTTACACTATCATTTCCAAAATCAGGTCTTTTTACATTTTCATCTTCATTTTCTAAATCTATGTATGTACACTCGAAATCATTTTTACATTGTAGGAAATCTTCGATTTGATCATCATTACCAAATACCTGCCAGTATTTGATGTTGTCTGGAATAGTTGGTCTGCACTTCACCTCCACCGTGTATGGGCAGGTGGAACGAAAAGGTATCTTGCATGTGGTTGGTGACGTAGCTAATCCATCTGCTAAAATATTCTGTCCCCTAGGCATCACCTGCAAATCAACTTCAGTGAAACATTTAAGGGCGTCCAGAACAACATTCCTATAAAATCTAAGACGGGGATGTTTTGCTGCATACTCACCTTTAATTTTCTTAATAATTAATTTGGAATCTCCCCTTACCATGATTTGTTTGGCACCAACCTTCTTCAAAAGTTTAAGACCGAGCATCAAAGCTTCGTACTCAGCTATGTTGTTAGTGCATTGGAAATTCAATTTGTAAGAATGGTTTTCCGAATACCTGGATCTATGATTGTGAAACCAAACTCCCACTCCAGCTCCTTCTTTGCTTACAGCCCCATAAAAATCCATGCTCTAGAAATCTGCTAGCAATTCTTCAGTTATCACATTTTTCTTTCTTTCTGCCTCGGTGATTTCTTGGCCTTCGTCTAGACCAGATGTATCTTCTTCCAGCTGAGTGTTTTGTTCTTCCATATCACCATCGTTATATAGGATAAAGGAATCCAGGTCAGAATGTGCAGAGTACAGAGGATAGTTATGTGGTTTTTCTTGGCTGCTAACCACGTATTTCATCAGGTTTTCTCGGTATAGTCTTCTTTGTTGCTCGAAAACGGGGACAGTGGCATACGACATATCCAACTACAAAGTACCTTTCAACTTGCCCCCCCCAAGACTGGGACAACAACATACCATATCTCAGGGGAATGTCCGCAACCACAACATCCATGACCATGCTTTTTGCAGGAATCTGAACCAGGGTGATACACAGATCTTTGATCAAACCGATACATCTAACTTTACTGGAGTCAAAAGAGTGTAAGTCCTTATAAGGTCTGGTAACCTCAAGCCCCAGCTTTTCCATCACTGCTTTAGGCATCAGATTATGGGAAGCACCCAAATCTAACATAGCATTATGCATAATCAGGTCGTGTATATTAAGGCTGATGTAAAAAGGAGCAACAACACCATTATCGGTCTGACCATCCACTTCAGGTCCGAACAGGAGTTCAGGTTGGTCATCAGTAAGGTTTACGGTATCTGAATGATTTGTTGATCCAACGGTTAAGGCCTTTGTGCCTATATCAGGTTCAATGCTCAATGCTTTGATCACATGTGACCGATAAGCATCTTTATTCATCAACTTGGAAAGGGGGATGGGAATTTTAACTTTGGCTAATTCCCCTTTGAGGCTGAAAGGTGTAGGTGCTCTTCTTTGGCTCAACAATTATGATTTGTCCACCACAATCTTCTGAACAGAAGTATTTGGGGGGTTAGTTGATGAAACCTCAGTCTGTGCTGACCTTTTCAGAATAGTAGGGTTTCATTTTGCTGGAACTTTAGCATTACCTTTCTCAGGACTCTTCTCGGCAAAAGGCTCAGGGGATTTTTGGGCTTCGACTGTCTTCTTTGTTTCGGTGACCTTTTTTGGAGAAATTCTGTCGGTCTTTTTACTTCGCAGATTGTACTTCCAGTGTACCTCCAAAATAGCATTTTCAAATGCCTATTGTTCGGCGTCTTCTGCTTCTTCACATACCTTTGTTTGAGAGAGAAGAAAAATTTCTTGCTCTTCTTGGGTAAGAAAAATAGCTTCATTATCGTGAATGCCCATGAGGTTTATGTGAGTGTCCTCCAGTTCTTCAATTACTTCTTCTCCTTCATCAGCATAATTTTCTTGTAGGGGAGGTCTAATCTGTTGATTAGGACCTCTCTGTTCCCTTTGATCCCTAGGATCTCTCTGCCCGATTTGGGGAGGGTTTCTTCTGAAGTTAGGATTCCGAATTTGAGGAGCTGGTGGGTTCTCTCTAGGAGGATTTCTTTCAGATATAGTAAGTCTCTCCATCATTCTTTCCATTTCTCTGGCCAAGGAATCCAATTTGGAATCGGAAGTTGATGTGGAAGGTTCCTCTTTGATTGTGACTCTCCTCTCTATCCTTTGCCATGCCCTTTTTTTCAACAGGTTGGCCTCCACACTTATTACACTTTTATGCATGTCCTCTAGGGTGGTGGAGTTTCTTTCCCTTAATTGGTACAACATGTCGGCATCAAAACCATCAGGGAATTTTATCAATGCCAAACTTTGTGGAGGTTTAATATCGGATGGAATTGCATTGTATAGGTTATTGAAATGGGTGTAGTAATCTTGTACTGTCTCACCTTGATTTATTCTGATGTTTTTGTATTCTGACAAGATTTGGAGAGGGTTTTTCTTTATCTCCCATTTGTCTAGAAAAATTCTTTGGAATGCGACAAGGTTGAGTACTGAGGCAACGCGTGAACCTTTATACCATTTCTTAACGTCGCTCGTCAAACTTTGCGCAAACAATCTCATTTGAACGTCAGCCTCATATACTTCCTGCAGGTCAAAATAATCATTCATTTTATCAACATGTTGTTGTGCGCTCATAGGTCCTGTTCCATTGAACTGTGGAAGTCTTGTTTGATAGTCCTGGGGCATAGCATGAAGGGGTGCGGCCAACACCAAGGGAGCATATCTGGCTGCCATGAGAGGTGGAGGAGGTGGGATGACAACCTGGATGATAGGTGGGGTGGTGATAGAAGACGAGGATGAGGAGGAACTAGCTAGCACAAAGTAAGTGGTTTGAGGTTTAGTATTGGGAGATAGAACTTCAGGGGTCCAGGGTTGCAAGACGGTTGGGTCCAGCATGGTTTCAACCACAAAGCTATCAGATTTTGTTCTGAACACGCTTTGTTTGAAAAGGATGTCAAAGTCGAGATCCTAAAGGGCAACAAGCTCCTCTGGGAGAGAAGAGGACTTTTGAAGGGGGTTATGACTTACTAAACCTTCAACAATAGTGTTTTTCTTGAGAAACTATTCTGGATTATCAGTTGCTATCGCAGGTTCTAGGTCTAGGTGAGATCGAGTATAAGCTCTTTTGGGAGCTAGATTTCTTTTTGATTTTTTATATATATACTTTTTAGTTTTACGAATCTGAAAATAATATGTGCAGGTTTTTAACAACCTCTAAACATTACTTCTTTCTCAGATTTGCAATATTTCAGAAGCAAATTGTTCTTCCAGGGAAAGAAAATGTGAGGTTAAAATTTGTTCAGTTCTATTCCCCAGTGGAGTTGCCACTATGTTAACGCTCTATAAATTTCCTAGAGGTTGTCAGAAAAGAAGAAATCTACGGGAGGTAACTTTATCCAACTGCTTCGAAGATGGGATCTAGCCCTCCAAGACTTTGAGAGGGATCTTTCTGTCTGATATAACTTTGTTGGAAGAGGATATTAGGCTAGCTATGCAGAATATGATAAGTTTCGGAGTTGGGTAGGTGCAGCAAAAAGGAACCATGGGCAATGGAGTCACAATCTGAGATTTAATAATAAAAAAAAAACAAATCCTCCAGACAACCTTACAGGGCAAGGTAGGAAAATCACTGGATTCTTCGTAAGCTTGGGGTATGGAAGAGGGGGAAAATTGTTAAGAGGTCAAATTAACGACAGAGCAGTAAAGAATTCTGCATTTAACTTTTAGTGGAAAACATTGACATTGCTTTAAACTAGGAACAGGGTGTTTTTACACAAATCCTGATCTTAAATCTCTTTGAAACAATGGATAAGACAAACATATATGATAACAGAGGAAAACAAAATCACAATGAGAAAAAACTTCACCAATGAATTTGACACAAGAATCCTGTAATTGCTGCGACTGTATTATTTGAATTGATGAAAAATATAGCTGGCTCTGTGAGCTCTGATACAATATTTTAAATCATGGTCCCTGACTGATCAACCTTTGTCACTGTAGTGGATGGAATCTCCTTTTCTCCAGCCGGATCAAGAGCCAGACTGGTTTTGGGCCTCTTGGTATGCAGTCAAAATTCTTCTAATGACACTTCGGTGACAGGAGGTGACAGATCATGTCTAAGCCTTTTCTCCTTTGAAGCCTGTGGTGTGGTTGTCTGTGATACAGTGACTGGGAGGTCCTGTTGTTCTGTTTCGACCAAAGTATTTGGTTCCCATCCTGTCTGGTTTGCAAATTTTTCTACCTCAGGCCTAGATTCATGGACATATGGGATATTCTCGTTTTTTACCCTCATCTCAGAAATAATCCCGCACGGATCATAGTGCCATGTGAAACTCACAAAGAATTTCATTTCCTTTAGCAACTTGTCTGCTTCCTCCCTGAAACCTCAACTATTGCAGATGAAAGGCCCAATCTGCCCTTTGATTATGAGCTATTGTTTCTTCTTTAAAGACACAAAATGAATATCATCCGAGTTTATCATCTGCCTTATGTATTCCAAGGCAAAAATTCTGACAGGTAAGTATTTGGGCAGCTTATATGGGGCCAAATCGCACCCATAGAATCTGATCTCAGTGTGATTTTGGTACAGGTACCAATCACCAGTCTTTGTATGATCTGAGAGATGTAGGATCCTCTAAACTTCGTCATTAATCCTGGGTTCTGGTCTGCCGCTGAGCATACTCACCACTGGGTGGTAGAACTGCTTGAAACTAAATTCCATGGAGTTATGTCTGAGCAGGGAAGTCCATGCGATTACTTCTTGAGGTTTTCCATCTTCGTCCATCTTTTGCATAGAAAAAGCAAATTTGTCCGCTTGGAAGAAAACCAACAGGTATGCCAGTATTGAAGAATACCGGAACATGCCTTTTGTGGAAAAATTGATGAATTGCTCGTGAATGTTGTTCTCCAGGAATGTGCTGAAGTCGAGCTGTGTAGTGGGCTTCTCATCGGTAGAGAAAATAGACAAAAATACTAGAATGGGTTAATCTACCCACTAATCTGAAAATTAACCAAGCAAGGTGCATAACGATGTGATAACCTGGTTTCCTTTTGTTGAGAAGATGGAGGAAAGATAAGGGGGGTTTGTAGTGGGGAGCTGAGCGGATTGTGGAAGGAAAAGCTCAAAAGTTTGAGCTCTTTGAGGAAAAGACAACTTATGGTATAATTTTGTGATGATCTCGAGGTTAAAAGGCGAGGTGGAGTCGGCTCGGGATATTTGAATCATTTGGTCGATGGTTTCTGGCATGATGAGGAAAAGAACCTCCCCAGATGAGGATACGATGGCTCTTTTCTCGGGGATATAGTGGGCTTGGCACTTGAGGGCGAACTCTGGGAAGTGATGAATCTGGGGGAAGAGATACAATGGTAGGTTGGACTCCCAGAGTCCAATTTCATCACTCTCGTCCAGGAAAACTTCTTTAAGCCATGACTGTAGGTCTGCGAAGTTGAAATCGCACTTTGTGTCTATGATTAAGTAATCTTTGTCAGCTAGAGGAATCATGTCAAGATCGACAGGAGACAGGAGAAACAGGTTCTCTTCACCTTTTGTTCATTTTGACTTTGGCACCATTAATGTAACAATACCTGCAAATAAAACAACGTTAGCGGGGACGACTGTAGATGGGGGCGACTGACTGTAATGGAAAAGAAAACGGGGTAAATTATCTGGTGCGATGAGTGGGTAAATGGTGAAGGAATGAAGAGTGAGGGTAATTTTGAGTAAACGGGTATCCGTTGGGCACGGGGGACAGGTCAGTTGGTTAACGGATAAGTTATCCAGTAATAAATGGCCAACGGGTCATTTAGAACGTGAGATGGTAGGTGACAATGATTGAGGGATACGGATGAGTGACGTGGCGGTTATCGATTGGGGGAAAAAGCCATGGTGAAAGGACTTTCCATGGGTGAACGAGAGAAAAGGATTGACGGAGTTACGGGATGTGATTCTTATGGAAAGGTGGATAATGATGTCATGAGGTGACGTGGTTTGTCAGGCAGTGAGAGGCGGTGGGATTCGGGACCAGTAGAGTCATGCCACGTATAGATAGGGGGCCTGCCAGAGTAAAAATCCATTCCAGACCCCCCCCCCCCACCGTTAAAAGTAGATCAGTCGGGGGGGTCCAAAAAGTACCTTGAGTCATCGATCCATGCACTTTCCCTTCGACGACAGATCTGTGCATGATCTTTAACACATATTCCGGATCCCCCCCTGTCCATTAAAGCGCTGAAACTTGGGTCGTCCAGATGCACGCAAGCATTATCTGTGATTCCGAACCCCCCCCCACCATTAAAAGTAGAACGGTCGGGGGGGTCCAGAAAGACTTGTTCACCGTAGATTTGAGCGCGATCATCTGAGTTGTTGATACATGAGCGATGCATAAATGTGGGCGCGAACGCATATATGCCCTGAAAGAACTTAGGATAAGAGCATAACGTGGGTTTTTCCCAATCTTTCACATGTTTATATCACCAAGGGGTTAGACAACCAACTTTTAAAGCATACAAGACATGGTCCAACATTGCTCGTCGAGCTGGTTTTATTTAAATCAAGCAAACTACCCTATGTTCTAACCTAACTTCCTATGACAATTAGCCCAGATTAAACTGTTGGGCTAAGAAATTACTCTATCCTAGGGCTATCTGACCAAGATTAGGCAGTCTGGCCAATTTTATTCACTAACTAACCTAGATCACTTGGCTAAGATTAAACAGTTTAGCCAAGCTTATTCACTATTCCTATCAACATCAATTTAAAAGAACTTGGCCATGCTTGAAAGGTATGGACCAAGCCACTGTTATTGCATGGGGCTCCATTGGATTTCTTTTATGCCCTCTTTTATTTCTTTTCTTTTTCTTTTTCTTTTTCTTTCTTTTCTCAAATTATTTGCAGAATGAAAAATCATTTGGCAAACAAAAACACTATAGAGATAACATTTCAGTCACCAGTTGATCCTATAAATTATAGGGTTATAACAGAATGAAATATTTTGCAAAACCAAATTTATGAAGAACATCAAATAAAAAGGAATGTCTTACCCAGTCAAATGCATTCGCCATAGCCATTTTGATAAGCATTCATTTTGTTTATTTTTTCTACTGGCATGTATTGTCTCTTGAACCAATATTACATTATCAATGATTTATCTTTTCTACATAAACCCACCTTGACCGACATAGATACTCTTAGGGAGAATTTTTTAAGCATGTTTTCCATTATCTTTGTCAGGATCTTGTAAGAGTTACATAAAGAAATGGGTTGGAATCTTGAAAAAATATACAGATTGACCTCTTTCGAGATTAAGGATAAAAAACAAGAGTTGATACTTTCACAAAGCTTGATATTCTTTTGCGAGTAGTTGAGAAGCCTTTTTAGGTCAAATTTGATCAAAGACCATCTAGCATAGAAAAGGTGAATTGTAAAGCCATCTGGACTCAGGGCTTTATCTAGATCAAGACCCCATATCTTTTTCACAATCTCCTCATTTCCTATCTCTTTAGTTAGTTCTATATTTTCTTCATTGGACACTAATGATGGTATATTTCCAGCATTATAGCATCACCAAGAAAATGATCCTCCTCCTCCTCTATATATAAGGCTTCAAAATGATCTATGGATGCTTCTTTGATGGAAGCAAAATCAGTCAGACATCTTAGGGATATCTCATTCATAGTATTCTTTTGAAGCTTGTCTTTAGTTTGCTTGTGGCAGAATGTGGTTATTTTATTACCCAATTTTAACTATAGACTCTGTGATCTTAACTTCCAAACATCTTCTTCTTTCCTATTAGCTATATGAATTTTCCCACAAAAATCTCTTTCTTCCATGAGGTCATTCTTAGTTACCTCCCCTTCTTCCATTTTAAATTGCAGATTACTAAATTTGGATTGTAGATTTGATTTCTCAAGATCTAGAGAAATGTTGGAGATGTTAGCCCACTTTTTTAACATTTCCTTTGTTGTCCTTAGTTTTCATTCCCATACATAGAAAGGGGGTCACTTGATTGGTCTAGTCCAAGTCTCAAAAATATTCTCCACAAATTTTGGATTTTGAAGCCAGAGAGGGTTGAACCTATAGGGGATGGGATAGAGATTTTGTTGCTAATGGAAGGTAAGCATGATAGGCCTATGATCTAAAATATTGGAAGGGATGATATTTGAAGAAATAAATTGATTTCTCAAAAGAATATCAATGTCGATAAGGAAACAATCCAATCTAGTAGTTATATGTCTTGGACCTCCTCTCCTGTTTGTCTAGGTATACTTTCATATTTTTGGTTTTATGTCCACTAGTTCCCAATCAGTTATAAGATCCTCCATGCTCTTCCTAAATGGATCCTTTATGATATGTTTTCCCCTCTTTTCTTTGTTTGACAAGACTACATTAAAATCCCCACCTACGATATTATTCTTTATCTATTATAAACCTCTTAAGGCCAACAATGAACTCCAACATTAAGTCTTTTTCCTTGTAATGAACATGTATGCAAACATTGAAAATATGAAAACTCATACCTAAATTTTGATGCATGAGACTAGAAAGAACCCAATGTTGCATGCTTTGAGTGTGTATCAACTCAAACAATGTATTGTCCCATACGATGTATATTCCACCTAATGGTCTTCTACTTCATATTGTTACTGTTGTGTTGATTTTCCATTATCCTACTTGTACTTATCATTTACACTTTATCTAATTTAGTCTCTCGGATGAGGACTATGGTTGGCTTCTCAAATATGATAACATCCCTCAATTCTTCTTCTGTGTTCCCACTACCCACGCCCCTACAATTCTAGGAGACAATAATCAATATTTAACTGATGGGAGTTTGATGCTACCACCCTGTGAACCTTCTAGTTGCACTTGAGTCCCTTGAGTTATGTTTGCTTGAAGTTTCATACTAGTGCCTACGAAAATTTTAATAGTTCTCTAGATCTGCAAGGTTTTTTTTCTTTATTAGCTGCCTCCTCATGCTTGTCCTTTAATGGTTTACACCTAGGTTTTTTTGGCAAGAATTCCTCCTCTATCTCTTCATCATCATGTTGTTTTTGGGTCTTCTTCCTTGTCATCACTCCACTTGATTGAGGGTAAAAAGTGTTTGAGGTTAATTCTATTTCTTGTTGTTCTTGAGGAAAATAACCTTCTGGAGTGAGAAGGGATTCAACTTGAGATTCTGAGTATATTGATTGCACAAAAGATTGAGGGATAATGATAGGACCATGCACTTCATTCTCTTTGGGAAGGGGGTCCAAAGGAGACATGGGTTCCTTTGAGGGGGGAGAAGAAGGAACAACTTTTGGTTGATAGAGCACTTCATACCTATTTATTGTAGGGATTGATTTTATCTTTTGAATGTTAGCTCCTCTTAAAGTGGCTTGATTTGTGTTTAGTTTCTTCTTCACTATTTTCCATTGATATTCTTTCTCTATTGTAGCTTGATTCACAATGTTTTTCTTTGCAATATTTAGCAAAATTCCCATCTTCATGACAATTTTTTCACTTGAAGGGTAGTGGCTCATAGTCCAACTTCTATGTGTTTCTAGTTATCCAAATTGAGAAAAATTGCCTCTGGAAAATCTTTTCCTAAATGAACTTCCACAAAGATTCTTACACACACAAACATGCCAGCTTTTGGTTTAGATCTATCAATTTAATTATCCAATGTATTTCTAATAATTTTGTGTGAGTCTTTGTTCCAATAATGTAAGGGAAAATGAGGCAATCAAACCCAAATAAGAATGACTGAAGGAATTTCTGATAATAGGGTCAAAATTTGGATTTCGATGATTGAGGTAAATATTCCTTGTACCCATAAAGTAAGGACCACTCCAGAAGATGACGCCCCTTTCCTCTTTCTTTTCAAACAAAAAGCATAAAACCCTCTTCCACATAAATACCTAGAGAGTTTTCCATTTATAATTGATACCTTGTTTTTTTGCATCAAGATGCCCATTGATCTCGAAGAGGGATAAAGATCAATGAACCACCTGATAAGACCTCTTTGCACAAAATCCAAATCCATGTGATGGGAGTAAGTAATAGGAAGCGACACTTCAAGAATTTGGTCAATTTTCTTGACAAGTCTAGAAGGTTGTGATTTGGCTATAGATTTCCCCAAAGAAGTAACCAGTGATTTGAATGTGGCTACTTTAGCATCGAGAATGGAGGATTGACCCCATGAAAGTCAAGATCCATGGCCGAAGCCAAAGGGAAGATGAATGCAATGTGAAAGGAGCACAACAACTAGGGTTTGAGAGTATGTTAATATTATTAAAAATTAATCATCGATGTCTTCTAGAAGGGAGGAGTTTTTCACCATTGGGTAAGGTTTAGTTCTTATGAGGATTTTTCCTGATGCCATGGGGTCACCTTGAGGTCATGGTTGAATATGTGGTTGCACCAATAGGGATTATATTAAATGATCTCATAACCCATGCACACTTAAGTGTATCAAAACCCATCCCCCTATGTGCTTCAATTTTAAAACATTGGGTTAACTTAATTGATTTAAATAAACTATCTCAAGGTTGAGTTTGTCATAAGGTATCTAGTTCTAGATTGATTGAGGTTCGACTATGAATGAGTCCCACTTGGTTACCAATCATTATTGTGGTTGGCGGTTGAGCCACCCTCCATTTGGATATTCCAAGAAAGAGGGGGGGGGGGGGGGGNAGAGGGGGGGATCCTGTGAGATTTCCTTGAAAAATATATATAGCCTCAAGGGTTAACTCAAGTGGTTAGACTTGTCATGCTAAATATGTAATGGCCAATGGGATCATGAGGTCAAATCAACCTAGATCCCTTAGAGTTAAGCTTGCATGTTGTACATGATCAAAATTTACCCTTAACACCATTTACAAAATATGGGAAAGTTATCTCGAAGGTTTCTCCATTTTTTTCCACAAATATATATATATATATATTCTATCCAAAAAAAAACAACAATTTCTTTATTGCAAGAATGGGTGATATACATTTTATGATGAGAACATAAAACTACTAATGCATTCCATGAAAAGTTCATATTTGAATTTGTTTATAAGTTTAAGATTTATAAAACTATCACCAATATATTATATACATTATAAACCAAAATCTACATCATTACTAAAAGTAAATAACAAATTGAAACTAAAACAATCTACATTTAAGTAGTTTTTTCCACTTTTTAAGAATTTTTTTTACAATGGTTTTTTGTTAAATTCAAATATTATACTTTCATCCTAACAAAATTACAATCTCATCCATTTAAAAGCGTGATTAATGTCTAAATCCACCTAAAACATCACAACTACAATTAAAAACTATGTTTAGACTTGAAAGATCAAAACTACAATTAAAAACTATGTTTAGACTTGAAAATTTATTATTTATCGGATTCCAATAAGGATAGAGCAGTTTAACTAGCGTTTAGACAATACCTTAAACAACACCTAAGGTAGCGGGTTCACTGGAAGTAATTCTCATTAAGTTAATTACGTCCTTACCTCTTGAGTGGTGAGGCTTATGCAAGTCTACCGCTTTTGGATCCAAAGCCATCGAAAGGAGTGAGGACACTCATGACATCACCCAAATCTTTCGATTGTACTATCCCATTGTCCAAGGATTTGGTTAATCGTTCAAGTAAGGAAAAAATGTGGAGACGCAATTATCTTATCCTCCCATGAAAGTGTCGTTAGAGTAGTTTAAGAGAGGTATATATATTGAGTTTAAAAAATTTAAAATAAGGAATTAATTGATTTATTTTATACTTTTATTTTTATATTTAAAAAGATTGAAAAAATTCCGAAATCTTCATTATAAAATTTAGGATATTCTTTTCTTATTTAGTAATGATGATTTTCTTCTTTACTCGAATTATAACTAAAAAATATTTTTGATTTTTTAGATTAGAGTTAATAACCTTTTTATAATATTAATAATTTATTATACCACAATTTCTCTTTAAATAAAGTGGTCTCCTTTTTTATTTTCCAATAATTAAATCAAAACTTAGCATATATATATACCACCTTATTTTAAACTATAAATAACTTTAATTAAAGTTTGACTCAATCTTAAAAAAAAAATCTTTTATTTTTCGTGTTTGTTATCTAGTACTTATACTTATACAATAAATTACAATAAAATAGAATAAAAAGTAACTTTTCCCATGTTAATATGATGAGGTAAATTTTTTTTTCTAAATAAACTAACTCTAAAGCAATCTTCCCTCCCAAGCCTACTCCCTAAGACAGGGAGCTTTCCGAGCTATGGCACTATCCCAGCATTCCGTAGCGCTTGTCCCATCCACCGACAATTACGTTGTCCCACATCCCGCGGATCGACTGAAATTTGAATTTCAAATTTAGAGGGGCGCGCTTCATTTAGTAGTAGCAATCGTAATAGTAGCAGTGTTATCTTCCCCTGTAATAGTAGCAAATGCTAATGGATTAAAGGTGGGTTATTACCGTCATAGATGCCCTGAGGCGGAGGCAATTGTAAGTGCAGCTGTGGCCAAAACCGTGAGAGCAAATCCTGGCGTTGCACCTTTTCTTATCAGGATTCACTTCCCTGACTGCTTTGTGAGAGTAAAAATGTGGTGATTTTTATTATATAAATATTTAGCCTTTCATCTTTTTACAATTATGACATAGAGTTTATGTTAATAACTTACTTTAATTTACTTTAAAGTATTAAAATGTGATGATTTTATTATATAAATATTTAGCCTTTCATCTTTTTACAATTATCACATAGAGATCATGCTAATATCTTATTTTAATTTATTTTAATAAACTTGTGATGAAGAATAAGTTTAATATTATTTTTCAGATTTATTATTATTTATTACTGAAGGAAATCAAATAGTTTCTCTTGTAAACATTTTTATAAGTTAATTTGAATGTAAATGAGGGGAGAAGGGATGTGAAGGGCGAGAAGGGATGCGAAGGGGAAGGTGAGGAGGACTAGAGAGAGGTGGGGTTAGGGTATAAAGAGAGGACTCAGTGAAGAATTCCTTAGTTGTGGGTGAGAGACTGTTTGAAATGGCACAATTAAGGCAACCAGTCATAAGAGGAGGCTTGGTTGATGACTAGATGGCTATGTTCCATGGATTTTGCAACTTTAGCTAGGTTATCTGCCTCGGTGTTCTGAGCACGAAGAATATGAAACAAACGTAAGATAGTGAAGTGATGTTTCAGGGTGTTTATTTGTGAGCAGAGGCCATTGGGCAGATGATTTGTTGAGGTTGAGAGACCCCAAAGATCCTTTATAACTATTTTAGAGTCCCCTATCACCATTAGAGTTTGAATACTTCGCTCATGAGCTAGTTTTAGCCCCATGTGCATTGCTAGGGTCTCTTCTCTGTTGTTGGTTGTTTTCCCCAAACCCCAAGAAAAGTCAACTGCCTTTTGTCCATTGGAATCATAGATGAATCCCCTCGCACCTGCCGCCCATGGGTTACCTGTTGCTTCTCCATCAAAGAAAAGAAGGGAGGCGTGTTGCTTCCTTTGCCAGTGGGAGAAGTCGATGTTGCTAAGACGCAGTTTACATTCTTTCCTTTTGGGTTTCTGCCTGGGGGGAATGAGGGGTGTGGTTGGGGATCCCCGAATGTAATTAACCCACTCTTCTTCACTTTGTTCCAAGACACCTGTAAGATTGAATCCAATTTCTTTGGTCTTGAATACTTCTGCTACTAATCCACAAATTTTGGCGAAGATGTTGTGCACTGGGAGAAGCTTCTCACGGAAAATGGCTTCATTGCGAGCTACCAAAGTTCCCAGTGGACGAATTTGGGATTTGTCTCTAGAAAAGAGTAAATTGTTTTTTGGACGAGAATTTGGGGCTAACTCGGGAGCAATCTTCCCTCCCAAGCCTACTCCCTCCGGCAGGTAGCTTTCCGCTTTTCGGCGACTGCACTATCCCCCAGACGGTGCCATTTGTCCGTCACCAATGACCATAAATGTTGGAGCATGCTTTGGCCACCGTCCTCCAGCCCAGATCACGGAACGAAAGCGAGCAGTGGATCACTTCCCAAGACTATCATTTCGATTTTGAATTTTGAACGTCCCGCGCATAGCGATCGATGAATACCTTGGAGCTGCAGATTGTTTCTTATTTTTGAGCTAGCCTGTAACTACCAGCTCACAACAATCTTGAAACGAATGGATGTTACAAAACTCCAAGCCTACCGCTGGTTGGGGAAGAATATCGGTTGTTGTAGAAAGAAAGAGACAAAGAAATTCTGTGACAGAAATTCAAGATTGGCTTGCATATCAAAAACCCTATTTCCATCACGAGCAACCATGGTGGAAGAGCGCTTCATATCGACATGCAATTTATCATCTTCTTTTTCTATTTCTTCACCAGATTCGACGGCCTACTTGGCTTCCTCCGACGACATCACGGACAACGACAATTCTTAATGGGGTTTCTCCCCTCCATCGATGCTCGATGGCAATGGCGGCCCTCTCTTCCACATGAAGTCTCTCAGAGAAAGCCCCCCCTCTTGCAAGTAAGTCTAATGGAAACCGTACATCCATTACGAAAATCATTGTCTTCGTTTTGAACGGGGGTTGCGGTATAAGTTAATTTTTTTTAAGATTATTCACAAATAGAAGGACTCCTCACACTCTAGATTACATGTGGATCTTGAGGCACCCTTCCTATGGACCTCTTACACTAGTTGTTTCCATTAATCTCAGTTGACCCATTCAATTGTGTTTTTTTAGTAGGTCTCTTTTTTGTGTAACTTCATCAGTGAATCAATTTGTAAATAATTTTGTTTGTAGGTGAATTCCCTTTGTCAATAATTTGGTTATTGGTGACTTGATTGTTTTTCAATAAATTTTAATTTCAATGATTTATCTTATAGATGATATTGTTTACATCTCCACTAAGAATTAAAATATTTCTATTCAACTATGTTACCTACCCTTTATGTTGAAAAATTATGTCAACTCGACTTTCAATTTCTCTTATTCAAATTCAATCCTTTGATTAAGGTTCATTACAGATGTAATTCATCTAAAATAATGTTGTATTGTAAGTTGTAGTTGTGGCTACTAATAAAGAGAATATACAAAAACATATGTTGAAACCATGTAACAATGAAAAGAACATTCAATTCATTGCAATCTAATTTGGACTCCTCACACTGTAGGGTATATGTGGACCTCGCACCCCTCTAGTGGACCCCTCACACTCTATTTATACATGGATATGAGTTGATCTATTCAATAGTGTTTCTTAATAGGTCTCTTCCTTACTGGGTCCACTTCGTCGATACATAATTTGTAGATGATTTTATTTGTTGATGAATTCCCTTTCTCCATAATTTTGCTTGTAGATTACTTATATTCAAGTATGTTGCTTGTTAGTGGATTGTGTCAACTATACATTCAATTTATTTTTGTTCAAATTCAATTATTTTATTGGAGTTAATTATGGATTTAATTTATTTGGAATAAAGTTCTATTGTAAGTTGTAACCATGGCTATTAATTCAAGCATTTAAATTAATTAATAAATTTAAATGCTACGTGTTTCTCAGGAACACGTGCACGTTCTTGAGAACATGCATGCGTTTTTGGGAATGTGCCTACATGGCTTGCTGAGTGACGGTTCGGGGTTTGTCGAACTTGTCACATCAGGAACCACCAGTATGTATATATACTTAGTATATATGTTGATATATATTCTTAGTATATATACCGGTATATATACTAGGAATATATGTCGCTATATATACAAGTATATATACTTATTATATATACCAGTGTATATACTTAGTATATATACCGGTGTATATACTTAGTATATATACCGACATATATTCTTAGATATATACCAGTATATATACTAAGAATATATACCGGTGTATATACTTAGTATATATACCAATATATATATACTTAGTATATATACCGGTATATATACAAGTATATATACCACTATATATACCTAGTATATATGTAGGTATATATATATATATATATATATATATATATCGGTATATATACTAGTATATATACCGGTATATATATTGAGTATATATATAGATATATACACTGAGTATATATATCGACACATATACCTAGTATATATACCGACATATATATCGATATATATATTGAGTGTATATACCGATATATATACTGAGTATATATACTGACACATATACCTAGTATATATACCGGTATATATACTTGGTATATATACCGGTGTATATACTTGGTATATATACCGGTGTATATACTTGGTATATATACCAACATATATTCCTAGTATATATACCAATATATATACTAAGAATATATATCGGTGTATATACTTAGTATATACACCGGCATATATACTGGTATATAAACAAGTATATGTATCAGTACCACTATATATACCACTAGTATATATATATATATATATATATATATATATATATATATATATATATATATATATACTAGTATATATACCTAGTATATATACCTGTGTATATACTTAGTATATATATCGGTATATATACTGAGTATATATATCGATATATATACTGAGTATATATACCGACACATATACCTAGTATATATACCGACATATATACCGATATATATATATTGAGTATATATATCGATATATATACTGAGTATATATATATCGATATATATACTGAGTATACATACCGACACATATACCTAGTATATATACTGGTATGTATACTAGGTATATGTGTCAGTATATATACTCAGTATATATACCAGTATATATGCTCAGTATATATAGGTATTAGTATATATACCGGTATATATAATATGTATATATACGGGTATATATCGGTATATATACTGAGTATATATACCGATATATATACTGAGTATATATACCGATATATATACTGAGTATATATACCGATATATATACTGAGTATATATATCGGTATATATACTATTGTAGATTTATTTTAGATGCATTGAAATAATATTATTGTAGATTTTAGATGCTGGTCTTTCGGAGGCCTCCGTTGGATTCCTAGGCCGGAGTTAGCTCTGGCCAATCTTCTCGCAGAAGAGTTGAGGAATACTTTGTGCCACTGCTCCTGTAATAAATGACTGGACAGATCTCGAAATCCATGCCAATTATCGAAAACTGTGCAAAAATTTGTACATATCTGTACCATACAGACGTGCTTCATCTGCCTCTCGTGCTCCCCCCCAATGCATTGACCGAGGGCCTCCTTATATACTATTTCATGGGCGGTTAGCATTGATGGGTTTGTTGGTGCGTTGGTTGGCGGTGGCTATTCTAAGTCATTGGTTAGCGGAGGTCTCGGGATCGAATCCCGTGGACTCCGCTTTTGTTTGGTGTTTAGTTACAATAGTTGGCAGAGGTTAGAATATGGTGGAACCGATTGCTATTTCTGGCGGATAGTTAAATATAATGGAAAAATGATGTATGGAGGCGGCTATAATGGCAGACAGTTGTTATTTGGCGGATTGTTTGAATCGGCTTAAACCCATCCTCTTCTTGCTTCTTATAAATCATTCCCTGAGAAGATCTCCTTCCATGCTTTCCCCATCGATACTTGAAACTCCTTGCTCGCCAAGATATCTCTCACGTTTGGACTATCTGCGGCCTCACTCATACACAGTAAGGTCGCCATTGACAACACGACCACCAGAAGAGCAGAAGAGTAACGAGGCATCATATAGTATAACAACAATAAGCAAATTATTAAAGAGAGCTTCTACTATTATCTACCGCGGAGTCTTGGAGATAGTCCAATATTAAAGACAACTCTCTGATAGTTGTTATGCTTTAGATTCTAAAGCCCACCCTATTCTCCCAACTCCATGGATCCTACAATACTCATTCAAAAGCGGGCAAAACTCTAGCAAATTCTCATTACGCGCACCAATGTTTTCAGTGTTGTCAAAGGCCATCCCTGCCTCAATCTCCATTAAACGTGCATTCCTACATAATACTAAAAAAGTTGGCTTGTATAAGTACGAAGTATTTAAGGTACCTGTCCCGACGCTTCTCCAAGAAATGTTGCAGGGAATGTTTCCTTGCTATTGGAATATCTAACGATCCTGCAATAGGCAGCGGGCATGATGAGGAGTATTCATACAGAATAATTTCTATGAAGTAATTTGGATTCAATGTCATGTATTGACGATTGCAACCACTTAGACGTTTATTATCGGAATGGATGGCACTAATTTGCAACTGCGCGCTTACCACCTCCATTAACACTCGTAACCCAAGAAGGTAAACCCATTTCTTCCTCACGTTGCTCTTCAAAGGCCTTGCTGAGTTTTAATTTGGCACTTAAGATCCAACCCATCCCAAGTTTCAATTCAGTACAAGAAGGGTTGCTGAACAAACCCTTCCTCTTCGAGTTGGATCTATTCTTCATCAAGTCAACCATCTTCTTCCTCAGTTGCGATGAAAAGCAATGGAGTAGGCTAACTCGGGAGCAATCTTCCCTCCCGAGCCTACTCCCTCCGGCAGGTAGCTTTCCGCTTTTTGGTGAATCGTCGTTCGTGCTGTGGCACTACCCCCAGACACCGCCGTTTGTTAGACGTTGTCGTTTGTTGCACACCCAGATCCGCTCACTGCATAGTCGGCCGATGATCCCGCCGTCAACCTGCACTTGGACCGTCCCTTCATTTTAATTAATTGCAATTACAGATTGGTAGATGGACGAGGGCATGCTTCAAAACCAAATTCAATTTTGAATGTTCAAATGAGTGGAAAACAAATCCGCACCCATTCCTCATTTGAAATTTGACTACCCTCTCAAATCAGAATTCTGCGTATCCAACGTTTAGAGCTTTCCTGGATTATCTGAACAGCCAGGACCAATGGAAATTCTGAAGGTATTCTATTTGTAGAGGCTGATGCAGATGTTTCCTTGGAAGACTTTGGATATCTCTATCCACCAATTCCTCGCAGTGATGACTTTATCCAAAACGTTCCCGGATTGGAAACGATCACAGATTCTCCACTTCTTCTGATTCAAGTTGTTTATTCATGTGCCTGTACATATAGACTAATCAAATAGAATATTTACAATGTATGGATTGGATTTTTAGGTAACCCGTCTAAAATGCGGAGGGCTCATACTGGGTATACGTCTCAACCATTGCATGACTGATGGCGTTGGAATCGCCTGATTTCTGAAAGTTGTGGGTGAAATGCTGAGAGGGGCGGCAAGCCCTGAGATTCCTCCAGTTAGAAATAGAGAAATCTTGCGACCCGGAGCGAGGCCTTTGATAAATAATCCCCACAATGAATACGATTATGTGGAAGACAAACATGGAGAGTCGTTGCATCTGCGGAGGAAATGAATTTTGAATCCTTATTTTTTGGGTCGAAAAAAGTTGAAGCTTTGAAACGACATGTAGAAGGAATCAAGTGCTCTGCATTCGAAGTATTATCGGCCTATCTATGGCATCTAGAAAAAAGGCTCTCAATATCCCCGTTGACCAAGAGTTGAGATTAATCTTTGCTTTGGACGCTCATTCTCGATTTCAACCGCCTCTTCCAACAGGTTTATATGGCAATATGATAATTTTTTCTTGCGCTCAGGCAAAAGCTGGGGATCTAAGTGACCAGTCGTTGTCCTTCGTTGTTAAATTAATCAAAGAATCCAAGAGAATGATCGATGAAGAATACATGCGGTCTGTGATCGATATGATGGAAGTGAAAGGGTGCCCACTCGTCAAAGCTGGTGGTTTTTATTTTGTGAGTGAGACGAGCAAACTTGAGCTTGGAGAAGCATATTTTGGGTGGGGAAAACCGGTGTACGTGGATTTCGTATATGCACATATACAGAAGCTGACCACATTCATATATGTGCATATACACAAGTGGTCGGCTTCTGTATATGCACATATAGGGAAGTGGTCCACTTCCGTATATGCGCATATACGAAAGTTGGCCACTTATGTATATACACATATACATAATTGGTCGGCTTTTGTATATGCACATATATGGAAGTGGTCGGTTTTCGTATATGTGCATATACAAAAGTTGACCACTTATGTATATGCTCATATGTGGAAGCTGGCCACTTTCGTATATGTTCATGCACATAAGTGGTCGACTTCCTTATATGCGCATATACGAAACCCATATATGAAAGTGATCGACTTTCGTATATGTGTATATATGCATATATACCAAAGTGGTCGACTTTGGCTTTCGTATATGTGCATATACGAAAATCGACCACTTCCCTATATGCACATATACAGAAGTCGACCACTTGCGTATATGTGCATATATGAATGTGGTTAGCTTTCGTATATGTGCATATACGGAAGTTGACCACTTCTGTATATGCACATATACGAAAGTTGTATATGCACATATACAGAAGTCGACCACTTGCGTATATGCGCATATATGAATGTGGTCGGCTTCCGTATATGCGCATATACGAAATCCAACCATTTTCATATATGCGCATATACGGAAGTGGTCAGCTTCTGTCAGGTTCATATTCTACATCTCTTATGACTTGTCTCTTCAAAATTCGTCGCGGTTTAGAAAAAGGGTTCAAGTGTCACCATCCAATAGCAAACTTCCTCATTAAATTTAATGGGAACCCACCCACCAAATCGATATATCTATACCTACAGATCTATTTGGAGAAACATCTTTGAAAGATGATTGGAAATAAAAGTGAAGATTATAAAGTGACTTCATGGAAGGTGGGCTACATACCATAAACATGTGAAGTTTGGAAAATTTTCACATGTGATTTCAAGTATCCTAAAAGCTTATATATAAAACATAAGGTTATATATAAATATAAAACACAATGGAAAGAATAAAAGCTATCCTCTACATTTAGGTTCAATTCCCTTACGTAATATGTTGAACTTATAATGAGTATATTGTTATAATGGCTTTAAACCTTATGACTAACCAATCTTGTGTTCTGAAAATTCTAAAGTTTACCACATGAACGTCTTACTAAATAAATATGACATAGTTTGATATTTGGAAAATTCTTTTGTATATAAATAGGATTTTGGAAACTTCTTTGGAAGCTACACCAATCTGATATACTGATAAAAAATGATATTTTTGTTTGAAATAAAAATTTAAAATAATAATTTTAATCTAAAATTTATTAACATTAAAAAATTGGAAAAAACAAATTAATGAATATTAAAAATCTTAATTAATTTTTTAAGATGTTAAATTGCTATTGAGATAGTTTAAGTTTCATGTATCACACATATAATGTTGTTGCTATAACTTTAACCAAGAAAATATGAAATATTGGCTTTCTTGTATATACTAATTTGGCAAAAATCAAAATGAAACATTACTGGCCCAAAAACAGCTCACACAAAGTCTACCTTGACAGACCGGGGCTGATCATTTCAAATTAACAATTAATTATGAATGTCTTATATAATTGTCTTTATCATTAACAGTTGTCAACTAAATGATAATAGGCTTAATTGGAGAAAAAAAAATGATATAACTAAACTCATAAGTACATTTATGTTTCCTAATTTCTTTGAGTTATGTTTTGGTCTTTTTTAATTGAATGCTGTGATATAAATTTGGACGAGATATCAATTTTCTATTGTTTAAATTGCATTTCTAAATGTATAAATGGATTCAACTTGTTTAAAAATCCATGGAACACTCAGGTTATATAGACTTAGCCACTCAAATTTACAAATCCAACACTTTTTCACCTAATCAAGAGAAAAATTAAACAAAAATATCCCCAATAAAAAAGTACCAAAACGTAGAATGTTTAGACTAAGGCATATTTCTATTCTATCTGCATTATATTCTATTGTATTTGCATTCTATTCTATCTGTGAATAATCTTAAAAAAAATTAACTTATACCATACATATATTTATCGGTCAATGAATAGATGAATGAAAAGAGGATAACAACAACGCGAGAAAATATTGTAAGGGGCGTTTTCTTGACAAAGATTCCCATCTGATTCTGAATTCCATTTCTGCTCGACACTGCTAAGACAAATATATGTATTACATTAATTGTAAAACAGAAGCCCTTTGAAGATTTGGAATTCAAGTATAAGTTACATCAGTTGGGGTTTCTTCCACCCTCGAATCGAAATCCATCAGCATTTGAGAAGTTTACAATCAATAAAAGAGGCTCATTTTGAGTATTATGTACACTGTTCAACACTCGTTTTTGGGTAATGGATCTGTAAATTAGTGTATGGTTTGTTGCGCCATGAGCTTTATATATTTTGTTTCAGAGGTGATAGCAGTAGCCTGCGAGGGATTAAATGACCACTTTTCTTGCTCATCTTAAGGCGAAGGGAACCATTGTGGGGCATTTCAATGGAGTTGGCTGAGCCTGCTGAGATTATCGATGATCGAATGGTCTGATTATTATATGATGATTGCATCGTCGATTCCCATCTATGGGAACTCTTGAGCTTCTTCTTTGTCTTGGCAAGGTATTCCATGCATTTCACATCTACGAGAGACGTAAACGACTATGGCTTGCAGTGAAATAATTGGACAAATCCCTCCTGCAAATCACGCAGAAAAGCAACCAAAATCAACAAAAGATTGTCGCAGCCCCCGTTCAAAATGAAGACAATGATTTTCGTAATGGATGTATGGTTTCCATTAGACTTACTTGCGAGAAGGGGGGCTTTCTCTGAGAGACTTCATGTGGAAGAGAGGGCCGCCATTGCCATCGAGCATCGGTGGAGGGGAGAAACCCCATTAAGAATTGTCGCTGTCCATGATGTCGTCGGAGGAAGTCGAGTAGGCCGTCGAATCCGGTGAAGAAATAGAAAAAGAAGATGATAAATTGCATGTCGATATGAAGTGCTCTTCTGCCATGGATGCTCGTGATGGAAATAAGGTTTTGATATGCAAGCCAATCTTGAATTTCTATCACAAAATTTCTTTGTCTCTTTCTTTCTGCAACAACCGATATTCTTCCCCAGCTAGCGGTCGACTTGGAGTTTTGTAACATCCATTCGTTTCAAGATTGTTGTGAGCTAATAGTTACAAGATAGATAAAAAATAAGAAACAACCTGTAGCTCCAAGGTATTCATCGTCGTCGATCGCTATGCGCGGGACGTTCAAAATTCAAAATCGAAATGACAGTCTTGGGAAATGATCCATTGCTCGCTTTCATTTCGTGATCTGGGCTGGAGGATGGTGGCCGAAGCATGCTCCAACATTTATGGTCATTGGTGACGGAAAAACGAGAACATCTGGAGATAGTGCAGTTGCCGAAAAGCGGAAAGCTACCTACCGGAGGGAGTAGGCTCGAGAGGGAAGATTGCTCCCGAGTTAGCCTACTCCTCGATCGATTTGTGTTGCCCGTTGGATTGAGCATATTTATTGTCGTTCACATTTTTTTAAGTACTTTTATAGGGTCTAGTTTCGCCACGGAACTCCGTAAAGGCACATCGATCATTGGGACAAGAGAATCTGAAATGGGATAACTATCTATGGCCAAAAAGCCTACCTACTAGGACTGGCATTAATTGAAGTGATTATCTATTGGTTTAGCTAATACTCTTCAGTGTGGCCAATCCTAATGTTTCAGGTTTCTTGATGAATCGGTCGAATCCTGTGAGCGATCCATTTCTTTCAGCGATCCCGTGGGTTGGAGCGGTTTCTATCAAGTGTTTTAATCTTGAGTCTAGTTTCACGAAAGGGGATGGAAAGAGACACAAGACAACACTACTCTTTAAAAATAAGACAACACTACAAGACAAATGTTTAAAAATAATACTTTCTATAATTATAAGTTGTTTATAAAAAGTATTATTTTTAAACATTTTTATATAAAATGTCTCCACATTTCATTTCATATTTTAATATTTTATTTATATTTTATGATTTTTTTAATATTTTAAATAGTAAATCATTGGCTTTGGATACAACACTTTGAAATTTCAATCATTCACGGATGAATATTCTATCATACAATAAAGGATGAAATGTGGAATTTGAAGTAAAGTTTAATTCTAATGCAATGTACTCTACTAAAAACTTTAGTTGTCACAATTTCTAACATACTAAAATTGTGAATATTACTAATGATTCTTATTGTCTGAATCTTTAACTTGCTGCATAAAATGGTCTCTCGCCTGTTATAACCCTAAGCTGCACCAAACATGCTTACCTGGCATCAGGCCATCTCAGATTCTTTCTTTGCCAAACCACTGCTGAACAACTCTTCTTAAAAACCTCTTTTATAAGGGCCCACGCGCCCTACTCCATTACTGTACGCGTGTACACGCTAGTTGACCTAAAACAACCCATGTGTACCTACAAAAGCATGAAAAAAGGAAATTTGCCGACGAAACACACAGCTTTGGGTGAGTTAACTGAAACTCATGGCCATGCATGACCGAGGGTTCAACCAAATACCTAGCTCCTTCTAGCCTATAAAAGAAGGGGTAGGGATCCCATTTGGAAGAGGAGAATGATAGTAAAGAAACTCTGCCCAATTGCACATTCCCATTGTCCCAACCCTTTAGCCATCCTTGTGCAAAGAGAGATACAGAGAAAAGAAGTTGGAGGACATTTGAAGAGGATCCCAGGATCAAGTTCGCGGAGCGGTGACCCGTCTCGACATTGTAAGTTGATTCATTAAAAGTAATAAAGAAATGCTTTTCCCGTCCCACTTTATGAGTTCTTCATAGTTTATTAAATATATGTTTGAATCTCTAACCCATTAGTCTATAGGTAAAATGCATGTGTAGTTTGTTGCTTATTTTGTATGCAGGTCAGCCTTGGGAGGAGAGCTGCTAACAAACGATCAAGCATGAAGAAGGATCGATATCGAATGCTCATAACAAGGTATGTTGGTCTAACCATGTATTTGCTGAAAAGAAATGGGGATTAGGTCTAGGGACGAAGGTAGAAAGTAGGTTTCTTTTGGTCATATCTGCATGCATAATATAACCCTATTTGCTAGTCCGTAAGGGGATTTCCCACTCACAACAGAATTGGCGACCATACTGGGGAGATCTCTAGGGTTTCTGGGAATATTTTTTGGGTATTTTTAAGAACTGGTTTCATTTCTTGTTTTTAAAGTTTATGCAAAAGTTTGAGCTAATAGAGATTCTGGCCTTCCATATCAGTTATCTCTGTTTCTTTGCTTGACTGCATTTTTTTTTTTCGAGATCCACAGAGGTACATGCGTGTACCCGTGCCCTACCTTCCCACAGCCCGTGTGTACACGCTAGTTGAGGAAGTGTCAGTTGCGTGTATGATTCCAGAAAATTTCTTTTAGAGAGGCAGTCATCCTCTCCCCTTTCAGAAATAATCCTTCTCAGGGGTTTTCTGGAACTCATTCTAGTCTCTGTTTTTGCAGTTTTGTAGCTTAGGTTTCACCTCAGATTGGTTTTGTTCTATGAAATTTTCCTTCAATTGTTTTCTTTTTTCTGTTAAAGTAAGTATCTGGGTCTTCAAGAGATTCTGGTTCTCAGTACCAGTAATCTCTGCCTGGGCTTGATTGCTTGTCCTTATTTTTTAGAGTTTCAAAAGTACACGCGGCATGTATAAGGTTTACACATGTGTACACGCGACTTGACTTTACACAGATTGCGTGCACACGCTTGCTGTTGAACTGTCAGCAACATGGCTGTAGAGAGAATTTTTGTTTAGGGTAAGGAAATCATCCTTTCCTTTGCCAAGAGTTATACCTCTCAGGTTTTTGGGTCTCTGTCATAGCGGTCAGTAACTTGGGTTTGATCACAACAATAGCTTGCTTTTTCATTAAAAGATTTCTTTTGTTTCTTAGATTTTTTAACTGGTTTTTAGCTTGAAATTTTAAGAAAGATGAGTTGCATTTTGAAAAAACATTCCCCC
>ML776994.1:903868-916820 GCA_009831015.1 Picea engelmannii
CTTACATTCCATCCCCCTTATGAAAGTGTTGTCCTCAATGCTTGATGTACAACCATATACCAGGGTCCCATGGATAATTGTGGACCATAATGCTGAAGAAGATTGAAGAACCAAGGTCCCATGTAGAAAGGAAATCCACCATGCTGAAGTAGTCCAACCACCATTGTAATCCCGGGTCCCATGTCCAAGTGCTCATGTGAACTCTCCGTGGAAGATTTTGGAACCCAATAACCAACTCCAAATGATGCTCCAAAGACTGACACCTATCATGTGGATCCAAATAAGAAGATCAATCCACATAGTGGAAAAGGGTCGGAGCAGAATCTGGAAGGAATAATACCACTGTAGAATATGCAGACTGAACACTAGTAACTAGCTCCTGATGTGGGACATTGATGTTCTCTACAGAAGATGGAGTAGAGTCAACAAATAAAATAAGGAAGTGGTTGTCATCCCAGAAATGACAACTATCCATATACCAATCATCACAATCGTCCTCAAAATCATACCAAGCATATATTTATTGATTATATTCATCCCTGATGATGTCTGCCATAAGAAATCTCTCATGCATGCTATCCAATGAACTACAAAGACTATTATTGAGGTCATCTGCAAGGTCATGAAATTTGTCATGCAATGTGTCACACAATGTGTCATACAATTGAGATTTGAATGCTTCAAGAATTTCTTTAAGGTTTTGAGAAGAAATAGCCATATGAGCACCCTATGAACCCTTCAGTCTCCCAACCGTCATGAAAAAACCCCCAAAAAATAGAACAACAAGTTACAACAGAAAATCGCGGTTTTTTTCTAAAAAAACCCTAAAAAACTGTTGAATTTAAAATGCTCATAACTTCACTTCCCGAACTCCGTTTTGGCTGATTTTTTTTTTTTTAAATTGGGTGAAATTGTGAGAGGAACTCAGATCGGTAATTTGTTTGAGAACATTCAGCCTCCAACTTCTACAGAAGTAAAAACAAATCGCGCCGCCGTCTGCGGAAAAAACCTTGAAAAATTGCAGATTTTAAAACTTCAATATCTTGACCTTCCAGACTTCGTTTTAGACGATTTTTTTTTTCAACTTGGGTGTTTTTCTGAGAGGAACTCAGATATACAACCTTTTTGTACAAATTTTTCACATAAATATACCAAAAAGTTTTGGAATGTCGCGGCCCTCTTTTTTCTTCTCCGAAAAAAAATCTGCAAAAATAAAAAATATTTGCCCACAATGTCTACCCAAGGAAAGTGCTCTGATACCACTTGTTAAGAACCCAATACTGAATACAAAAGCATCACAACAGATATATAAGAACAATATATATCACCACAAATACTGAATACATAATAGATCCACAAGCAAGATAGAAGAAATCACACTTTATTATTACCAAGCCCTTGAGGTAGGGTAACACCATACAATGGATCCTATTATGGAAGGGATCCTCTCCTGTTCACTTGCCTCTTCGAGGGGGAAACCTCCTATTGAGATTTAGCTCCAAATACAATACTTCTCTTCATGTCTCATTACATTACTTGAATCCCTTTATATAGTGCTACCATCACCTAAGAACATTCTAGAGGAGGAATCTTCTAGAAGTAGAGCCTTCTAAGAAGTCCTCTTACATTTATTATATCTAATTACCCATTTATTATATCTAACTACCATAGTGGACCTTATTTAATAATATAGTGGACTTAGTCCACCTTACATTGAATGACCTCCACTATTATCACTATGGGCCCTCTGGGTCCCCCCACTACCTCTCTAGCTACATTACAAGAACGTTCCTTACATGGGTTTTCTTTTAATCCCTTTTCAGACCCTCTAAACATGAAAATATTGCCGAGTGATCTTGTGGCCTTTCATGCTCGTTAAACTGAAATTTGAAGTCACGTCTGTTCGATGGTAGTTTACCCATTTTTCGGTCCGAACGATCAACTGTACGAACAAAGGTATACTCTATGGAACTTCAGTTCTCTAGAAGAGTACCCTCAGGTATAATTTTACCCCTTTTTCAGGCATGAGGGACTAAACTTACGAAAAAGGAACCCCCTCAAAGTCCATAGTTAAGTTCTTTTCAGACTCCCTAAAATTGAAAACATCATCAAGTGACCTTATTCTTTCACACTCATTAAACTAGTTCAGAAGAACATTCCTGACAGAGTCCATAGTTAAGCTTTTTTCAGACTCCTTAAAAATGAAAAAATGGTTGAGTGATCTTGTCCTTATCACACTCATTAAAATGGTTTTGAATAGACATCTTGTCGGTGCTAGTTTACCCCTTTTTCGAACCGACTAGACTCACTTCGAAAAAGGTACCCCAATGGAGTCTCCTTTTATGTTTTTTCAGACTCTCTAAATATGAAAAACTGTCGATCTTACCTTCTCTGGGCTCGTTAAAATTACATCGAAGGATGTTACCATTATGTGTTTTGTTAATCGCATTTGCATACCCACATGTTTGGCCTAATGCTGGCTCCATGTTGCTCTCAACTGAACCATCTGAAGCATGCCTTATATGCAAGCCCTGTAGCATTTTGCCTCTGCGTCTTGACACCTTTGACCCCTGGAGGATTTTTATTGAGTTTCCTTTTCTTGCATATGTCTCTTTTCCCTGAACATCCCCGTGTTTTGTGCGCTTGGAACTAGTATGTTTGCGACACTCGATTCTCCTTTGTAACGTAACATTCTTTTATTCTTTTTCCAAAATTATTGAAAAAGACAAAAAAAAAATCAAATATACCCCAAAATAAGGAAGGGAAAAGTATTTTCTTTATTGGCAACACAATGAGTTGCCCTTGGATAAAACACATATGTTTGTTTGTTCATCAAACCCTGGGATTTAATATGACCTTAGGAAGTTGTTCTCGCTACATAGAGCTGTGTCCTCCTCCGTTTGGTTATTCTTCCAAACATATGGAGAGTTTGCGTTGCCTCCTGCCTCATAAACTTATGTTAATTCCATGCTTCCCGAGTCTCATCATTTGTCATGTTGTTGTCCAAGGGAAGTTTTTCACCAAGCCTGAGTCGGCCCTTTTGCAGTTTGTCTCTTGCCCTCATACCCGTCCATCCTGAATGTCCAATCAAGTCCTTGATCGAAATCAATGAAGCCTTCAGTCTGATCATCAAGATTATCTATTCCATGACCGATGAGCCATCAAAGACATCTGGTTAGTGTAGTCATACACTCATATTACAGTCCTACCCGAATTTTGAAGATTTTGAATTTGTTGCTTGAGCGCTGAAGACCTCATCTCCAGTCATCAGGCCGTATCGGCTTCTAGAATATGGATACTCTATATGTATATCTTTTTGATTTCGAGATGTAGCTATGTTGTGTATTGTTCGCGACTACTCTTTATATAGTTATATGACATGGATCTACAATGTATTTGATTGGTAGCCATGATTCTATTTTATCCCGAGCATGGGTATGCCCGCCTCGGTGAGACAAATTTTTATTTTGCAGACAATGCCTCTCGGTTCCTGATCCTTGGGCTCACTTATTCAACACATCAGTAAATATTGGTAATGTATTTTGGCCATCAGATGCTCTTCTGACCTCACACATTAGGGTGCATCTGTTATAACCCTAAACTGCACCAGACATGCTTACCTGGCATTAGGCCATCTTAGATTCCTTCTTTGCCAAATCACTGCTAAACAACTCTTCTTAAAAACCTCTTTCATAAGGGCCCACACACCCTACTCCATTACTACACTCGTGTACATGCCAGCTGACCTAAAACAACCCGCGTGTACCTACAAAAGCATGAAAAAAGGAAAGTTGTCGATGGAACACATAGCTTTGGGTGAGTTAACTGAAACTCATGGATATGCATGGCCGAGGGTTCAACCAAATACCTAGCTCCTTCTAGCCTATAAAAGAAGGGGTAGGGATCCCATTTGGAAGAGGAGAATGACAGAAAAGAAACTCTGCCCAATTTCACATTCCCATTGTCCCAACCCTTTAGCCATCCTTGTGCAAAGAGAGATACAGAGCAAAGAAGTTGGAGGACATTTGAAGAGGAGCCCAGGATCAGGTTCACGGAGTGGTGGCCGGTCTTGACATTGTAACTTGATTCATTAAAAGTAATAAATAAATTCTTTTCCCGTCCCACTTTATGAGTTCTTCATAGTTTATTAAATATATGTTTGAATCTCTAACCCATTAGTCTGTAGATAAAATGCATGTGTAGTTTGTTGCTTGTTTTGTATGCAGGTTAGCCTTGGGAGGAGAGATGCTAACAAGCGATCAAGTGTGAAGAAGGATCGACATCGAATGCCTAGAACAAGGTATGTTGATCTAACCATGTATTTGCTGAAAAGAAATTGGGATTAGGTCTGGGGACGAAGGTAGAAAGTAGGTCTCTTTTGGTCATATATGCATGCATAATATAACCCTATTTTCTAGTCCATAAGGGGATTTCCCACTCAAAACATCGCCTGATAATGACCAATAAAGTGTGCCCCATACTGTTACAGGTATGTCTTTTGTTAATAACCATATCTTTTAGGTATGTATTTTGTTAATAAGAATATCTTTTGTGAAAGTAAAAGTGTTAATAAGAATATCTTTTGTGAAAGTAAAGTAAATCACTGTTGCTTTGCCTTAATTTGGCTGGATTCAAAATCAGTTTTTCACTTTTGTTTAACATTTAATTTGTATGGCTTTGGTTTATAATATGTTGGGTGAAAATAAAGTGAATCAGGTTCGACTTAACAAAGTATTTTAAATTTGTTTATGGTGACTTTGTTTAATATTACTCACTAAATAAGTATGTGTGAGATATATAAACTATGATTTATAAGATGTGTTGTGAATTTGTGTATTTTTGTTTATTTGTTTGATAATTATGGAGGTTACACTATGACTTTTAAATTGGAAATAGCTTAGACTAGCACAGCCGCAAACTCGTGGCTGGTGAACGCCGAAAGGGTTTTCACTGAAAGATTTTGGCTTGTAAAATTTCCAACATAGTAAAAATCTACCCCTAGTTAAATAAAATCCTAAAACCCTAAATAAAACCCTAATTGACACAAGGCTCATGAAAATCTCTGGTTCAATAAATAATTCACAACAGAATTCGCGGCCCTGTCCAAACGATCTGATTAACGAAATTACATGGTGTCGATCGGCGTTCACCAGCCATGAGACACTATCAACCAAATTTTTTAAATCTATTAGGTATATTGCATATGATTTCTTTACTAAACAATTATCCTAGAAGAAGCGTTCTATTTATTTTATATGTCGATACATTGAGGATGCTGAGAAGTGAGGATAGATTTACAACAACCCATGGTTCCTCTTCCTACATTGCTCTGTGATGTAATGGGTTGCGTGGAGCTTCAAATTCCAATCCGATACTTTCAGTGAATCGATAGATGGAAGGATTTTGTTATGGTCGCGGGATTCTACTAATTCGTTTCCCAGCTTTGGTGGGTTTCTCTGCTTTTATTTCTATCAAGAGCTATGCGGGGATGACCTCAAGATCAAATGCATAGAATATTTTGATGCATCATACAGAAATTAACTATAGCTATTACTGGCATGCTGCTTGTTCTTCTGTCTTTGACTTTGCTGTTTGCTTCAATGCTTTTGGTTCACAGGTATCTGGTTCAATAGAAACTACGTCCACCTCTCCGTAATTGTTCAATACTGCGCCCCTTCTAGACACGCACCAAACTTCTTTTGCAGATTATAATGCAGGTGAAGAGATCCACGCTCCACACTCATGCAGAAAATGAAACACTGCACCCCTTCTGGACACGCACCAGACTTCTTTGGCAGATTATAATGCAGGTGAAAAGATCCACCCTCCACGCTCATGCATAAAATAAAATGCTCCACGCTCATGCAGATAGGTGGGTCGACGATCTAATATGAAACGTCTGAAACACACAGACAATTGAGGAAGTTGAAGTAGTGCTCTTTAATAATACAAACGTGGTAATCTCAAAGGTTAATCATTTAAAAGTGACAATGATACGATGCTACAATAATTTCTTAATATGATTAGGTAAATGTTAAAAAGTAAACAGGTTAACGAATGCATTCAAAAATACAAGGAAGTTATGAAGAGTAAATAACATTCATTGACATACGGTGCTACAGTAATTTCTTAATATGATTAGGTAAATGTTAAAAAGTAAACAGGTTAACGGATGCATTCAAAAATACAAGGAAGTTATGAAGAGTAAATCACATTCATTGATTTGGGAGGACGACTAAGAATATGCCAACATCTTCAATTATTAGCCATCAGATTAGAATTTTAGATTAAAAGGTCATTAATTGTGACGTAATTATAAAAATAATAAAAATGATAATATAAAAAAATTATGATTATCTTTTAAAATTGAAATTTAATAACAAAGATATGATTTAAAATTTTAAAATAAATTTATGAATTTATTTTATAACTGTACATGCACTACGTTGAACTTCTCAATTCTCTCAAATATTATTATTACAATAGTGTATACACTTCATTCATTCATCATTATGAAAACCACCACCATATTCCCAATTTTTATGGATAATCATGGGAGAATGCAATTGCAGAACAAGCATCTCTTGTTTCATAATTGCACTCCATTTTAAATGATTAAATTAGAGAAAAACAAAACATTAACTGATTAAGTTTAACATATATTTGAAACTGTTGTTCCAGATTCTGTACTTAAGGCTTAGAAGTACAGGGTCTAGGCATCCGAAAGTGGGTAAAAGGTGGAGAAGAGAGAAACGTCAACCTTCGGCAAAGGAAACTAGGGAAGATTTCTACGTTGACATTGTCTAGCTTCTAACTGTTCCTGGATAGTTATATCCTGTTCAATGGCTGCCCATGAACGTTCAAGTTCAACTTGGTTAGTAGCTGTTTTAAGAATAGTATCGAAAAGGTGTAAGGCAATGTGCGTTTGGTTTGATAATCCGGGTTCGATATTAGGCTGTGTTGGTACAGGGACAGTCATGGAGGAATAGTAAAAGTAGGAAAAACTTCAGAGAGAGATTAAGTGCTGTCTCAATTTGGTCGTATAAAAGAGAATTTACGGTTTCAGGAATAAAATAGGGGTGCAAATCAAAGGCTCTTTCTTGTAACTGAGTTATATCTTAATAAAATGTATGAGGTGGGAGAAAAACATTTAGCTGTCTATGATGTAAGGATCCTATCAAGGGAGAATGTCACATATAAACAGAAGAGGAAAACTGTAAAGAAATAACTGATGTAGGATAAAATATGTATAGAATTCTGAAAGTGTTGACTGGTCTTACACCCGCTGATAGCTGGTACAGAGGAAAAACAGTAAACAATTACAGAAAACCAAAATTCATTCGCTATAGTAGTGGTCGTACTAAATTATAACGAAGCATTCATCAGTTAGGAATATGAAATGAAACGAAATATGAGATACAAGAAAACAAACTCATAACACAGTCGTGACGGAATTGAGAATCTTCAGATTTGCTTTGTTTTAACTCTCAAAATGTAAAAAACTCTGTTACAATCAACACAAAAAGGTCCAACCCTTTTTCTTTTCTTTCTGTGGTATATTTATACAGTTTTACAAATAAGATAGAATCTCAATCATCACAAAATTTCAGTTATGATGGGGAGGAGAGCAATCGCTCCATTTCTTCTTCTCTGTCTTCACTTGGTGCCAGACATTTGTCCTCGCGCGTGCTCGATACAGGCGACACATCTTTCAACCAACTGGGATATCAGCTGCGACAGTTCTGCTTGACAGTTGGCTTCAAAGAAGTAACATTCTCGAACTAACTGCGGCAGTCTGTCTTCCATCTGTCCATCTATCATGTCGATGGCGTATAATTGCACGCTTGGTCTAATCATGCATTTGTCTATTTGGACTATGTCCACCATAGTCACTTGGGAAATCTCGGCCGAATCTCTTTCCTCCTTTTCCTTTAGATCAAGCGAGATTTTTGCCATATTCATTTGCATCAACGCCTCAGCATTACCTCCGCTATCAATGCCTATCAGATCACCATCTATAGAACTAAAGGCCTCTTCTAAGGAATTCATTACCTTTTTGGCTTGCAGCTTGCCTTCGACGATGTTGTGCTCCCATTCTTTTAATTGAATGTTTCCTCTGTTCTGCTCCGAAATGGTGAACCTGTGAGTACTTCCCAAACCCTTATTGTTTGTGGCTATTACAGCCTCTTGGAAGGCGACCCCTGCTTCTCCAGCTTCCCTTTCTCTAGCAAATAAGTTCTCCAAAACTTGATTAACCAACAAGCAATTGTCCCGAATCTCCCCTACCTTGCCAAGTAATTTTCATTGAGCCGCAGAGACTCTGCCCCGAATCTCCATTGCCTGGGACTGAAACATCTCGATATCTATCACTTTGCTTTCGGCGATTTCCACCCTAGCTTGCAGCTGTTGGATCAAATCTTTTTGCTGGCTCGCTTGCATCCGACCATCTCGGACCACTAGTTGTGCTTGCTCAAGCTTAGTCTTGAGTAGCTCTATCTCGTTTTTATCGGCCAACCTGGCCTGCTCTACTCCTACGCTCGCCTGATCTTTGGCAGTTTCTGTTGTTGTGGCTAGTCTGGCTTCAAGGGTCTTGATGAGGCGATTTTTTCATTTAAGCTGGTTTTTTAAAAGCCCGACTGAGAATTGGTTTGCCGAGGAATATGCTCCTAATGTCCCTGCTATTTCAGTCACGAATTGTTCATTCTTCTTGTCCTTCCCATCAGTTATGACTTTGTATTTCTTTGCTGTTGACTCTCCTTCCTGATAGAATTCCCTCTTTACCATTGCCTTTCTCTTCTTATCGAAGAAAAATTCATTTGGAGGGAGTTTTTCTACCCTTATAGGCCCGAACTCTTCATTGAAGATCCATCCTGCATTAATATTTCCCCGAGTCGACTGCAAGGGGGTAACTGATGTGATAGGTTCCCCGATCTACTTCACTGATTTTCTCGGAGTAGTAACCGGACTCTGCTTCTTCGGTGGGTTGGGAGTCTTTATCTTTGCTTTCGGACTCTTAGTTTTCTCTCTCTCGTCCTGGTGTTTTTCTTGATCGGGAGTCGCATCCTTAGAGCCTTCAACATCTCTCTGTTTCACCTCCAACGTACTCGGACTTTCACCTTGCAACACTGCGGGAAGACAACTGCGTCGATGTTCCTGGAACTTCAGAACATCAACTCTTTCTTCAGGTGCCAAAGTTTGTATATGAGCTAGAATCTCGGCATAGGACCTTGCACCTCAGAAAATTTCATCCGAGGGTGAATTCTCGTGCTCAAATCTCTTGAGCCCACAACTGGCCAAATGATTGCCCACGACCCTTTGCGGATCGTGCTTTTTGTATTCAATGAGGACCAAATTTAGGTCTTCTAGGGCTGCTGCCTCAGCTTTGGCATGCCCAAAATCTAATAAAGAATAATAATTCAAATGAACAGGAAAAGGTGGCCATACCTTATTTGAGTATCCCTTAAGCTCTTTGCTTATACCACCAATTATTGTTTGCCTAGCAACCTCACGACAAGTCAACTTGTCGGGAATGAACAATGGAAGTGCATGCGGGGGGACCGAAGCCTCGAAAACTCTAAGGTATGAAAATTTTGCTTCTATATACCAGTCTGCTATGCTGCTCAGATTCGTTACTATGCTGTCCGAGATCCTGGGTGGCGGGTGACCGAAAATAGTGACGTGTAGAGGCACCATCACCCAGTTGAAGATTTCGTATACGCAATCTGCCGCTTTGTTTTCCCATAATTTTGCATGATAAACATGTATGGGATCGTCTTCTACTGGGGTCCAACTCCAGCTCATCAAGGGAAATGGTGTTAAAAAACACACTGCATCCATAATATATGCAGACATGAAAAATGAAGACGCCTTCCCGCTCTCTTTTTGTGCCCGATACTCTGTGACCCGACTTGTCAAGCTACCGGATAGCATTTTCACCCAGTCAAAAGAACTGCCTTCGGCGACCCCAAACATTAGAGGCACCCACGGAAGAAAAAAATGTGAGGTGTCCTCTTTCCCATATAACCTGCATGTCATCATGGCAACATATTTGTACTGTGGCTCTAAGGAAGCTATTGAATATATGTCGTGGCTATCAACCCTGAACTTCACGGAGTTCGAAAACCAATCTCTTATTAAACTGGACATGGTTTTATCATACTGTACACATTTCTTCTACTTGAACTCGTCCAGGAATTCAGCGCCATATGTGTAGTCGAACGTAGTGGGCAACTTATACATGGCTTGCAGATGCTCCAGCCTGAAAGTACCGATGGTGACTTTCTGCTCATTCACGATGGTTCTGGTCGGTATGTCCACATAGTCCAATGCCCATAGGACCATGTCATAATATGGAAGCAATCGTGGCCTGGCTGCTACTTTGTGCATTCCGGATTGGATGACTATCTTGTACTTGGTAGTTATATCATCTTTTTCGTTGTCGCTGGAGTCATTGGAATAATCCACCAATTCTGCCTGCAGAACATCTGAAACGAACGACCAATTCAGGACTGAGTCGATACTTCGAGGCGAAGTATTAGAGACATTGTCTAAGCCTTGTCCCGAAACCTCAACATTGGCTTTGGATGCTTTTCGCGGAGCCATGGATGGAGATTGTGTTTTAGCTCTTCTGCGATAGAAATAGGTATACATACAGAAGTCAGTTTGCTCAGAGATAATGTGCTCTGCGTGATATGAAAATGAATTTGTTATAATGAACCACAACTCTTATATATATTCAAAAACTTGGTACCTTTCAGAACAACTCTGTCAAATCATGTTTAGAAATAAATTTTGCCATAAAAATCCGATCTTATATTCATCGATTTGCCCTATTTCCTCATTAATGTCATAAATTTTGGCGGTTTAAAATGTCAGTTGGTGTATGGAAAGAATAAGGCTACCTCGTAAATCGTGCAGAAATCAAAACACGGGATATGCATTGATTTAGCTTAATTAATCCAGTTTTACCGACGTTAATCAATGTTTCGGTACTCGTTATATTGGAGATTTTACTTGAACACTTTGAACCTCTAACACCCGAGACTGCGATGATTGACTTTGGTTAATAAAAACATAATCGTGGTTAGGGGCTTAATTAATTTCGTTATCATTTATATTCGCCGTATCGCGGCTCGGAGCTTCGAAAGTAAGTTTCCGGGAAGTCAGCATGCCGAGCTGCGAAACCACGAGATCGCGATAACATGAATTAATTAAAAGGGAAGATAAACTTGGATTAAGTGATTGATTAATTACGTTTATATCCTTATTGTGATCTTGTGAGTCGGGATTTAGACGGTGTAACTTTTGAAAAAGAAAATGCCGAGTGGCAAATTGCCGACAGAACTTTTACCATGGTTTAGCTTTTACTTTTAACCATGACATGGGTTACTAAAATAAGGAATTCGTGTTCTCGGCTATCGGGGCTACAACAATAAATTTTTGGGTTTGGTGAACACCGAGGTGCGAAACCCCGACGACGTTTAATCATGGGTTAGGGGAAAACTTTACCCTCGTTACTGTCCTGAGTGAAAAATTAAAACGATTTCGCCGTTTCGTAGCTCGGGGCGTGTGAACTACATGACTTATAGTATTCGACCTACGAGATCCTAAGGTAGAACAAAAAAGGAAACATTTTTACGAAAGGTGGACTTGCCTCGAGAGTACAATAATCATCGTTGTTTGCGTTGATAAAGCTTAAGAGATTTTGAAACCACATACCAAAAATACAAAAACCATCTTTCGATTTCGAGCGTTAAAAAATGAAATTTGTGACGGGATAGAAAACAAAGGCGGCTCCAACATTGATCTAGGTGGATATCGGTGGCCACCCACCTTTTCCAAATGGCTCAAAACGGCTTTCTGGCAATTTTGGCAATTTACTATTTTTAGCAGGTTTTAACTTCCGGGGCCATTTTGAGGGCCCAAATGAAGGTTTTTCAAGATAGAGGTTTTAAATTATAGCCAAAGGCATGATTTAGCCCCCAAAATGAATATCCTCGATGATACCTTTCCAACGAGCTATCACACGCCTAAAACGGAGATCGTATGCAAAAGTTACGACCCCGGGAAGTTGATGTACTCACTTACCCAAACGGGGCCCACATGACTTTTGGTGCTTCATCTCCCAGGGTTAGGTTTTTGGATGCCTAGGGTTTTTGGAATTCCTGCTTAATGTAAAAAGGCCTTCAGAGCCTCATTGTAATCATCTTCTTGCGAATGCGAGTAGCCGTCACATCTCTTCTCAGAGATAAGCTGCCACCATTCTAGCGAGTCTTTCACTCTGTATTTTTACAGTCCCTGTACATTTCTTTCATTAATAGAAATCGTGTATTACTGTATATCTGTGTTTATGGTTGCATCTCCGATACATTTCTGTTATATTATTGAATATCTACAATATCTCCGTGCATTTCTTTATTATATCTCCGATCTCATTTCGTGCCGAAAATAATCCGGATCAGTGGTATCAGAGTAGGCTGCTCTTGATCGTTTTTTTTAGTGCATGTCCCCGATGAGGTCCGAGTATAAAAAGTTGGGTCTCGAGCTTGTTTCTATTGAGGACAATCGCTCTCGCACACCCAAGAAACCCTCAATGGTGGAAGAAAAGAAAAATTATGGAGAAGACGATCCTATCAGTTTGTTGCTTGAGCAAGCTCTCACGTGACAAAGGGACGAAATGATGGAGAATTTTTCCCACATCCTTCAACGCCTACCGATAGCATCAGGGGCATCTTCATCAAGCAGCTACTTTGGAGGCACCTCACCTTTCAAGGTACAGGTTAATTTTGATATTCTCGTATTTGAAGGTGAAATAGATGCAGATGCCCTAGATAAATGGTTAAATCTGCTAGAAGGTTATTTCTTTGTTCATAATTTTTCCGACAAGGAAAATATCACCTTCACACTCCTTAAGGCTCTCCCCCATGTCAAACATTGGTGGGAAACTTACTGG
>ML776994.1:917612-942624 GCA_009831015.1 Picea engelmannii
CTTGGGGGTCATCTCTATAGGATACCAGAGGTAGTTCCAACTACTTCCCCACCTAAACAATGTTGCAAGGTAGTATCTCATACTACAAAATTCATCTTCTCCACAATCTGTTCAAAGGGTGAACAGAAGGATACTGCAACCACTATAGTCGTGCCCCAAGCACCTTCTATCCAACAGAAGCAGGTCGACAAGGCTGCAGCAAAGTGCAAAGATTTCTTCTGCACATCATTCTCTCATGTATCTTGACTTGTTGAGCAGCCGCAACCACAACAGGTTCATGATAGATTTCCACAAACTGAGCAGCGCGACGTCTCCAGCAAGACAAACAACTCACCAAGATGCAGATTCAACAAATGCTTTTCCCTCTCCCCCGGGAACTCAACGCAATGGAGACCATTTATTCCTAAGGAGGGAGGATTGATCCAGGTGGATATCAGTGGCCACCCACCTTTTCCAAATGGATCAAAACGACTTTCTGGCAATTTTGGCAATTTACTATTTTAAGCAGGTTTTAACTTCCGGGGCCATTTTGAGGGCCCAAATGAAGGTTTTTCAAGATCGAGGTTCTCAATGATAGCCAAAGGAATGATTGAGCCCCCAAAATGAATCTCCTCGATGATACATTTCCAACGAGCTATCACATGCCTAAAGCGGAGATCGTATGCAAAAGTTACGACCCCAGGAAGTTGATGTACTCACTTACCCAAACGGGGCCCACATGACTTTTGGCGCTTCATCTCCCAGGGTTAGGTTTTTGGATGCCTAGGGTTTTTGGCATTCTTGCTTAATGTAAAAATGCCTTCAGAGCCTCATTGTAATCATCTTCTTGTGAATGCGAGTAGCCGTTACATCTCTTCTCAGAGATAAGCTGCCACCATTCTAGCGAGTCTTTCACTCTGTATTTTTACAGTCACTGTACATTTCTTTCATTAATAGAAATCGTGTATTACTGTATATCTGTGTTTATGGTTGCATCTCCAATACATTTCTATTATATTATTGAATATCTGCAATATCTCTGTGCATTTCTTTATTATATCTCCGATCTCATTTCGTGCCGAAAATAATCCGGATCAAACATAGGCTCCAACTAGGGATCCCGCTTTCTTGTAAGGCGGGAAGAACAGTAGACCACGTGCCAATATTGGGTAAATGGAGTCAATAGCTTCAATCAGGTGAAAAGGTTCCTGAGAACAGGGTAACGAAGGGGAAAAGAGACTTCGTTCTTTACCTTGAAAAGATTTTTCAAAATCAGATACTCTTTTTAAACTTAGTTGTAGTCCCTTTCACAACTTTCCCTTTCCTACTACTAAATTTAGGTCTTCTTTAAGACAATCGAAACAGTCCTAGGAGACCCAACAGATCTTGTGGCTATCGGCTTGCATCAAATGAATAAGATTATATGTTTTTAATTGGGAAGTCTCATCTGAATTTGAGATGTGGATCAGGTTTTAAAAAGCATTGGTTACCAGAGTAGAGTGATATTCATGTATAACAGCCTTACAGATATCTCAGATATTGCTTCACTACCAGCGAGCCTGTTCAGTACCTCGGTGAAGTTATCTGGCCCCTTTTACTGAATTTCCTTTCACCACTTCGAAATATATTTATGCATTTAAATGCTAAGATGAGGGCAATCATTTCTGAATTTCCTTTCATCGTCTCTTGGACTAGGTGGGGAAAATCATTTCTGAATTTCCTTTTACCACCTGTCTTATAATTTGTTTTTTAGAGCGCGAAGATGGGGGTAATCAGTTTTTATCAGGGCTGATATCTGTGTAATATTTTGCATTATAGGTCTGTCAACTTTCTTTGATTACTCGGTACCAACCTTCCCTTTACCTTCACAACACCTTCATTCTTAGGGAGAAAAAGGAAAATAACTTTTTTAGGGCATTCTACTTGAGCAAGCTTCAATCCTCCGATGTCGTTGAAAAACCTAGGAAAGTTAGGATCACTCTAAACGTTCCTTCGCTTAGCAAGTGATCGAGTAGTTTTGAAGACCCGCTTTCTTTCCACGATCTGCTTTGAAGCTCATGAGGTTGAAACGAAAAACTTTTATCCCTTCGTATATGAAACGGAAAGATGGTGACTCTTTAAAAGGTAAACCTGAAGATAGAAAGGATGCCAGGTAGTGACTTACTGACTGAAAATACAGAGGTCAAAAATTCAAAACTGATTCTCGTAGATATTTTTGGGGACACTTTACTTTGACTAACTGTTTTTAAATTTGGGTGAATCGTTTAAATTGTCTTAATTTTTCCAAAGATTATTAAACTAGGAAACAACTCTGTTATTTATCAGTTCAACTGATGTTGTAGTTTGAGTGAGGTTACCTCGGTTTCTTTTAATATTCCTTTAAAAAATGTCCTTTAGGAAAATTCATCTATACCTTTTCGTTTCAATTTCTTTGCAAAATATCAAATTTCTTGGATATCACCTGTTTAAGCTTATTTATTTATGAGACCAACTTTCGGTTTAATTTTCCTGCTGTTTTGTGGGCATATGGAATCCTGCAAGAAGAAAATACGAAGATTATCCAAAATGTGTCGAAATTTCATGAACGAAAAAAAGAAAATCAAGAGCAATGTTTAAATGAAAAATACATATATGTACACAAAATATATATAATAATTATTTTTATTTATTTATTTTTATTTTTAATCTGGCGACTATTACGTCATGTAATGCTTCAGATACCACCCGTTGACAGGGGCGTTGAGGACTTCACCATCTATATTTTCCAGTAGGAGAGAATTTTTTCCTTCCAAAGCCGAGACCCTGAATGGTCCATACCAGAGGTGGTCAAATTTACCATGTTTTGCTGCTTCTTCCTTTCTTGCATCCCACCTTAACACTAAATCACCGGGGAGGAATTATCTGTCCTTTTCTTTGCAGTCAAATAATGCCTTCATGTCATCTTGGTACTTCTTCATCTTTTCATCTACTTCGACTCTATGCTGTTGAACCTCAATCAACTGATTAATTCTCCTGGTGACATGATTGGGTTCTTCATTTTGATCTTTCCATAACTTCATTACTGGTAGCGCTAGGTTTATAGGTAGAAAAACATCTATCCCATAGACCATTTGAAAAGGCGAAATGCAGATAGACCTTTTAGTGCTTATGCGATTCGCCCACAATGCGTATTTTAAGTGCACATGCCAAGACCTTTTGTTTTCATCCAATACTTTCTTTATTATATTTACCAGGCTCTTGTTAGATGAATCAGCCAATTCGTTTCCTTGGCGGTAATATGCTATGGAATGGCCAAGAATGATGTTATACTTTTGACATAAGCTGATCATAGCCATATATTTAAAGGCCTAGGCATTGTCAGTAACTATCTTTCGGGGGCAACCAAATCTTGACAAAATATTGTCTTCTAAGAAATCGATTACCACCGAGTCTGTTGCCCTTTTGGTTGGAATGGCTTCCACCCACTTAGTAAAATAATCTCTAGCTGTTAAGATCCACTTGTGTTGAGCACTGGAATGGGGATTAATCTCGCCTCTGAAGTCTAGACCCCATTGCTGAAATGGGGCTTTAGCTTTGACTGGAAATAGAGGCAGTGTCGGGAGCTTTTGTTTACCTGCGAATAGTTGACAAAGGTTGCAAGCACGCACTTTGGCATTGATGTACGAAAAGAGTTTTGGCCAGTAGTACCCAGCCCTCAAGATCTTGTAAGTTGTAGCTCTCCATGCATGATGCCCCCCACAGACTCCCTCATGAAATTCGTCTATAACCCGTTGAGTTTTCGATTCAACTAAACAGACTAACAGGAAACCAAGTGGATCTTTCTAATATAGCTGACTTTTGACGATACAATATTTAATTGCATGGAGTTTTAAAGTTCTGGCTTTAGATGGTGATAGCTCATTTGGGAATTTTAGAGTTAGCAGGTATGACACTATGTCTCTGTACTAGCCCGATGATAATAACTTCTCTTCGATTTTGTTTGGACTTGTTTCCTCATTCATCTCGTTTAGGTCTGTGTCTTCGTCGCCTTCCTGCAGGTAATTGATATCTAGGGCTTTGAAATTCGACTCAGCTAAGAGTTTGTCCAGGCCTTTCCCTTTTATCAATTTGGTTGGTTTGACTTCTAGATCAAATTCTTGGATTTTGGCGAGCCATCACCCTCTTTTCCCATCGCTATCTGGCTGCACCAATATATCTTTCACAGAACTGGTAGGCACGTATGCAATTATCTTTGAATGTAATACATACATTCTGAATGCCTTTAATGCTTTTACCATGGCGTACGTTTGTTTTTCTATTATATCATACTTCAGTTCTATGTCTCTAAGGCTCTTGCTGAAAAAGGTGGGTTGTTCGAATCCTTCTTTGTTCTTTTGTAGGAGCACCGCAACGATAGTGTGTTCGGAGGCAAATGAGAAGATAAGAAAATCTTTTAGATAGTCGGGGCTTGCTAACACAGGTGCCTCGCTTATGAATTTCTTAATATGTGCGAATGATGCTCTGGCTTCGGTTGTCCATTTTACTTCACTGTCCTTCTTCAACATACCTGTGATCAATTTTACAATCTCAGCGAAATTCAGGATAAACCTTCGTAAAAAAATTATTCTTCCTAAGAAAGATTGAATCTCTTTTACATTTCTGGGAATATTTATAGTATCTATTGCTTCAATCCTCTTAGGGTCAATCCTGATTCCATCCCTAGATACGATATGACCCAAAAGCTTACCTTCTCACATGGAAAAATGTGATTTCTTTGGGTTGAAAGATAGACCAAACCTGCGGCATTTTTCAAAAGTCTGTTTAAGATGCATCAAGTGTTCTTCATCGGTTTTAGAGAAAACCGTCAAATTGTCGAGGTAAATGACTACGAACTTATCCCTTTCTCCTATGAAAGCGATGTCCATAGCGTACTGGAATGTAGCCCCTGCATTAATCAAACCAAAAGGCATTTTTTCATACATGAACGTACCCCATGGTGTGGTGAAAGCAGTTTTTTCCCTGTCTTGTTCATTCATGGTGATTTGATTATAACCAGAGAACCCATCTATCATAGACATTCGGTTTTCTCCAACTACTTTTTCTAACACATGGTCCATTTTGGGCAGCGGATAATTGTCCTTGAGAGGCGGCTTATTTAAGTTTCAGAAATCCACACACAGTTTGATTTCCCCACTCTTTTTCCTGACTAGGACCAGGTTTGCTACCCAGTCTGAGTATCTCAGAGGTACGATTATTTTCGCGTCTAAAAGTTTTTTAACTTCTTTTTTGATCACAGGTAACAAAATGGGGTTGATCTGCCTAAGCTTTTGCCTAAATGGTTTGACCCCAGGCTTCAAAGGTATCTTGTGATCAATTATGGAAGTGTCATATGTTCTTAACTCATCATAAGACCAGGCGAAAACATCCTTATACTGTCTGAGTAGGTTTTTATACTTAACTTTCACTTCGGGAGGGAGGAACTTGGATATTTTTACCACCTTGGATTCTTTTTCAGTTCCTATATCACATTCCTCCACTTCTTCTGGTTGGGGTTGTAAAGTGGATTTTACAGGTACGTCGTTCTGATCAAAAAATCTTTTTAAAGGAATCAATCCTTTCAGAATCTGGTTGTTTTTAAGGACCAGCATACGATGATTCACAATTTTTTCTCTGAAGGCTTTAGGATCTTCCCCTTCTTGCATGATCCATATCGGGTCATTTTGATTTTCTTGGTCTGCATGAATTTCAGAGAATTCACCCACTGCTTCAAGAAATTTCTTAATTTGTTCGTCATCCTCAAAGACCTACCAGTGTTGGATATTTTTTGGTATAGATGGTCTGTATCTGATTTCAATGTGATACTTCAATTTGAAAGTCGTGGGAGGAGAGAAGGTTGAAGATGCTTTAGCCAGTGCATCAACATGTAAATTCTCCGCGCGAGGGATAAAGTGGACATTTACAGACAAGAAATTTTTTTCCATGAGATCCCAGGCACAATTTCTGTATGATGTTAATCTGGGATGCTTGGCTTGGTACTGTCGGTTTATTTATTTGACTATTAACTCTGCATCCCCGTATACCTCTAAGTTATTTATCTTTAGCTTCTTGGTAGCCTCTAATCCTAAGACCAATGCTCCAGATTCACATACATTGTTAGTGTAATCTATATCCCACTGCAATCAGTAGGAAAAAGGAACCACAAACTTACCTTCGCGAGCCACTAAAAGCACTCCTGCAGCTGTCACTTCGGAAGATGAGGCACCGTCAAAATACATTTTCTAGACAACGGTGCTACACAGATCTTCTGTCATGTAACTTGACTCTTCTCGCTCTATATCGTTTTCCTCCGGACAACCATCTAAACCATCATCAAAAGACAAGATACAATTTCTCAGATCTTGGTCCGCGATGTAAATAGGGAAATTGTTTGGGTTTTGAGGGTCACTCACTGTATATGCTAATCTTGTTTCTCTGTACAACCGAGTAAACTGGCCACTAAACACAGGAATTGTGGCGAACGTCATATCCAATTGAAGAGAACCCCCCAAATTGGCTCCCCATGACCTAGACAACAGTAAGCCATACTTAGGGGGAATATCTGCAATAACCACATCCATCAGGATACTCTTAACCAGGACCTGTGCCAGGGTAACTACCAGATCCTTTATCATCCCCATACACTTAACCCTTCTTGAGTCAAAAGAGTAAATATCTCCATAAGGTCTGGTGATCTGGAGACCCAATTTGTCCATAATAATCTTAGGCATAACATTATGGGAGGCTCTGGAGTCTAACATGCAATTATGTAGCAACTGATCATACACATTTAGAGTGATATAAAAGGGAGAAATGGTATTTTAATTTTATTTATCTCATTTTCAAAACTGAAAGCTCCGCTCACCTTGTCTGTTTCTTTAGTTGAGACTTTTGAATCCTTCCTTTCCGGCTTATTCATCTGGACCACTTTATTACTCATGGTCCTGGTTGAAGACGTAATTTTGTTTACTGTTTTGGTTCCTTGTGCTTGGGTTTCAACTTTTTCCACTTCAGACTCTTGTGTGCTTACTACTTTAGTTTTGTTGTTGGGTAATAAGGTTTCTTCCGGAGTAGGCTCGTAAGTTTGACCTATTTGGAGGATTTTCTTGGGTTGAGCAGTTGAGATGGGCTTACTCTTAGATCTTAAGTTATACTTGGGTTGGATCTCAGCCATTATCATCTCAGTTTCTTGTTGAGATTCACAAAGGTCAGTGTGATCACCTTCTTCACCCTTATTCGACGGTTTTTGCGTGTTTAGAGATTTTTCATAGTCTTCTCGAGTCAGATATGGTTGTGTGCAGTCATCACCGAAGTTTGTGACATCATTATTCGAATCTCCGAAGTCTTGAAAATCGTTCGCTCCTATAAAATTTTCATTCTTTAACGGAGCTTGTATTTTTTTATCTTCATTTTTTATTTGTCTTTGCTGGTTTGGGGGGTTGGGGTTCCTCTTGAAATCCTTTTTGGGGAAAGAATCAACTTTGGCCTATTCGAGCTCCATTCTGGATATTTTATTTGACAGTTCTTTAATTACTCTAGCCATATCTTCTACCCTGTCATCTGTGGATCTATTAGATCTCGACGGACCAGCTTGTTCTCTAAAGCATTTAGTTTCTCGGTTTCCTGTTTCTAATTTAGATTTAAGCTTACCCGAAGCCATCATATTAGACTCTATTTCTACCGCATCATCCTGCATTTGGTTTAGGGTGGCTCCTCTTATTTCTCAAAAAGGAGTGCAAAATCCGGTTCGAAAGCTCCGACAAAAGTTACTTTGGCCACGGGTTGGGATGGTTTAACCTCGGCTGGGATTTTATTGTACAGTTTTTTGAATCTTTGAATAAATTCCATGACTGTTTCTGAATTCTTTTTTCTTAAAGACCCAAATTCGGTTAAATAATATAGATGGTCTTTTCTCTCTCCCCATTGTCTAAGGAAAGCATCTTCAAAAGCATCATAAGACAAGATAGATGCTGCGAGCAGGCTCCGAAACCAAGTTCAGACCTGGCCTTTGAAGGTTTGGACAAGAAGTCTCGAATATACGTTCTCATGTTCGATACCCAGGATATCAGCGAATTGATCGAAGAAATTAATATGTTCGACCGCGGTCAGATCCCCTTCCCCGGTGAATTTTGCTAAATTTTTTATGTAATTTTTGGGAAGGTCGTGTAGAGGGACGGGAAATACTAAGGGAGCATATCTGACTGCAACTTTCTCAAACACTCTGGGAGGGGGGGCAGGCCCTTGGCCTCCAGCTCCTCCTAGAGGGGCTCCTCCCCCTCCTCCTTCGATAAACCCTCCACCTCCTCCTATAAACCCTCCACCTTCTCCTATAAACCCTCCACCTCCTCCTCCGGTAGCTGCCATCATTATTTGTGGAAAGTTGTAAAGGGGATTTCAGAAAATTAAAAGCGAATCTTTATTTTCTTCGCAAAGAGGAAAATCCGACGAGGAAAGATAAGGAACATGAGGACTCGGTTCCTCGGATTTGCAAGAGACGAAATCAGGAGAATCGACGGGTGTGGAAACTGAATGTGTAACACACTCTTCAGAAATTGGTGAGGTCAGGAAATTTAACTGAAGGAAAGATGGTATGTCAACTGTCGACGAAATTTCAAGAGGGCCCTTTCCTTTGTGTACTAAGGGGATTGTCGAATGAATCTCACTCCTAACTTCGGAGCAGTTTGGCATTAAAACTTTAGTATCAAAGAGAGGACTACATGAAGTTGAGGGTTCAGAAGAACTCTTAGTCTTCAGTTGTGGGGTTCTAAGTTTGTAAACTGCAGCGGTTGGCTTAAGAGAGCCTCTCGCCTTTAGAATCTTCTCGAGATCGGTAACGGGTGTAATCTGCTTACCATCCAGGTTTTTTCTAGTATTCCTTCGACCGTATGCCAGTTTATTATTCGTGGAGTCACCAAGTGAAAGATTAGAAAGCCTAAAAAAAGGTGTGTACTCTTTGTTCACTATCAAAGGGTAACACTTTCAACGAAAAACAAATGTCATTTTCCCAGGGAAAAAGATTTCGTAACTTCAATCCCCAGCAACGACACCAGAAAGATTTTGTTCCAGAGTCTGTACTTAAGGCTTAGAATTACAGGGTCTAGGCATCCAAAAGTGGGTAAAAGGTGGAGAAGAGAGAAACGTCAACCTTCGGCAAAGGAAACTAGGGAAGATTTCTACATTGGCATTGTCTAGCTTCCAACTGTTCCTGGATAGTTATATCCTGTTCAATGGCTGCCCATGAACGTTCAAGTTCAACCCGTTTAGTAGTTGTTTTAAGAATAGTATCGAAAAGGTTTAAGGCAATGTGCATTTTGTTTGATAATCCGGGTTCGATATTGGGCTGTTTTGGTACAGGGACAGTCATGGAGGAACAGTAAAAGTAGGAAAAACTTCAGAGAGAGATTAAGTGTTGTCTCAATTTGGTCATATAAAAGAGAATTTACGGTTTCAGGAATAAAATAGGGGTGCAAATAAAAGGCTCTTTCCCGTAACTGAGTTATATCTTAATAAAATGTATGAGGTGGGAGAAAAACATTTAGCTGTCTATGATGTAAGGCTCCTATCAAGGGAGAATCTCACGTATAAACAGAAGAGGAAAATTGTAAAGAAATAACTGATGTAGCATAAAATATGTATAGAATTATGAAAGTGTTGACTAGTCTTACACCCGCTGATAGCTGGTACAGAGGAAAAACAGTAAACAATTACAGAAAACCAAAATTCATTCGCTATAGTAGTGGTTGTACTAAATTATAACGAAGCATTCATCAGTTAGGAATATGAAATGAAACGAAATATGAGATACAAGAAAACAAACTCATAACATAGTCGTGACGGAATTGAGAACCTTCAGATTTTCTTTGTATTAACTCTCAAAATGTAAAAAACTCTGTTACAATCGACACAAAAAGGTCCATCCCTTTTTCTTTTTTTTCTGTGGTATATTTATACAGTTTTACAAATAAGATAGAATATCAATCATCATAAAATTTCAGTAATGATGGGGAGGAGAGCAATCGCTCCATCTCTTCTTCTCTGTCTTCACTTGGTGCCAGACGTTTGTCCTCACGCGTGCTCGGTACAGGCGACACATCTTTCAACCAACTGGGATATTAGCCGCGACGGTTCTGCTTGACAGTTGGCTTCAAAGAAGTAACATTCTCGGACTAACTGTGGCAGCCTGTCTTCCATCTGTCTGTCTATGATGTCGATGGCACATAATTGCGTGTTTGGTCTAATCATGCATTTGTCTATTTGGACTATGTCCACCATAGTCACTTGGGAAATCTCGGCCGAATCTCTTTCCACCTTTTCCTTTAGATCAAGCGAGATTTTTTCCATATTCATTTGCATCAACGCCTCCGCATTACCTTTGCTATCAATGCCTATTAGATTGCCATCTATAGAACTAAAGGCCTCTTCTAAGGAATTCATTACCTTTTTGGCTTGCAGCTTGCCTTTGGTGATGTTGTGCTCCCATTCTTTTAATAGAATGTTTCCTTTGGTCTGCTCCGAAATGGTGAACCTGGGAGTACTTCCCGAACCCCTATTGTTTTTGGCTATTACAGCCTCTTGGAAGGCGACCCGTGCTGCTCCAGCTTCCCTTTCTCTGGCAGATAAGTTCTCCAAAACTTGATTAACCAGCAAGAAATTGTCCCAAATCTCCCCTACCTTGCCGAGTAATTTTCGTTGAGCCGCAGAGACTCTGCCCCAAATCTCCATCACCTGGGACTGAAACATCTCGATATCTATCACTTTTCTTTCAATGATTTCCACCCTAGCCTGCAGCTGTTGGATCAAATCTCTTTGCTGGCTCGCTTACATCTGACCATCTCGGACCACCAGTTTTGGTTGCTCGAGCTTAGTCTTGAGTAGCTCTATCTCATTTTTATCGGCCAACCTGGCCTGCTCTATTCCTACGCTCGCCTGATCTTTGGCAGTTTCTGTTGCTGTGGCTAGTCTGGCTTCAAGGGTCTTGATGAGGCAATTTTTTTGTTTAAGCTAGTTTTTTAAAAGCCCGACTGAGAATTGGTTTGCCGAGGAATATGCTCCTAATGTCCCTACTATTTCAGTCGCGAATTGTTCATTCTTCTTGTCCTTCCCATCAGTTATGACTTTGCATTTCTTTGCTGTTGACTCCCCTTCCTAATAGAATTCCCTCTTACCACTGCCTTTCTCTTCTTATCGAAGAAAAACTCATTCGAAGGGAGTTCTTCTACCCTTATAGGCCTCAACTCTTCATTGAAGATCCATCCTGCATCAATATTTCCTTGAGTCGATTGCAAGGGGGTAACTGATGTGATAGGTTCCCCGATCTGCTTCGCTGATTTTCCCAGAGTAGTAACCAGACTCTACTTCTTCGGCGGGTCGGGAGTCTTTATCTTTGCTTTCAGACTCTTAGTTTTCTCTCCCTCGTCCTGGTGTTTTTCTTGATCGAGAGTCACATCCTTAGAGCCTTCAGCATCTCTCTATTTTGCCTCCGACGTACTCAGACTTTCACCCTGCAACACTGCGGGAAGACAACTGCGTCGATGTTCCTGGAACTTTAGAACATCGAATCTTTCTTCAGGTGGAAAAGTTTGTATCCGAGCTAGAATCTCGGCATAGGACCTTGCACCTCGAAAAATGTCATCCGAGGGTGAATTCTCGTGCTCAAATCTCTTGAGCCCACAACTGGCCAAATGATTGCCCACGACCCTTTGCGGATTGTGCTTTTTGTATTCAATGAGAACCAAATTTAGGTCTTCCAGGGCTGTTGCCTCAGCTTTGGCATGCCCGAAATCTAATAAAGAATAAGAATTCAAATGAACAGGAAAAGGTGGCCATACCTTCTTTGAGTATCCCTTAAGCTCTTTGCTTATACCACCAATTATTGTTTTCCTAGCAACCTCACGACAAGCCAACTTGTCGGGAATGAACAATGGCAGTGCACGCGGAGGGACCGAAGCCCCAAAAACTCTGAGGTATGAAAATTCTGCTTCTACATACCAGTCTGCTATGCTGCTCAGATTCGTTACTATGCTGTCCGAGATCCTGGGTGGCGGGTGACCGAAAATAGTGACGTGCAGAGGCACCATCACCCAGTTGAATATTTCGTATACGCAATCTGTCGCTTTGTTTTCCCATAATTTTGCATGATAAATGTGTATGGGCTCGTCTTCTGCTGGGGTCCAACTCCAGCTCATCAAGGGAAATGGTGTTAAAAAACACACCGCGTCCATAATATATGCAGACATGAAAAATGAAGACGCCTTCTCGCTCTCTTTGTGTGCCCGATACTCTGTGACCCGACTGGTCAAGCTATCGGACAACATTTTCGCCCAGTCGAAAGAACTTCCTTCGGCGACCCAAAAAATTAGAGGCACCCACGGAAGAAAAAAATGTGAGGTGTCCTCTTTCTCGTATAACCTGCATGTCATCATGGCAACATATTTGTACTATGGCTCTAAGGAAGCTATTGAATATATGCTGTGGCTATCAGCCCTGAACTTCGCGGAGTTCGAAACCCAATCTCTTATTAAACTGGACATGGTTTTATCATACTGTACGCATTCCTTCTGCTTGAACTTGTCCAGGAATTCAGCGCCATATGTGTAGTCGGACGTCGTGGGCAGCTTATACATGGCTTGCAGATGTTCCGGCCTAAAAGTCCTGATGGTGACTTTCTGCTCATTCACGATGGTTCTAGTCGGTATGTCCACATGGTCCAATGCCCATCGGACCATGTCATAATATGGAAGCAATCGTGGCCTGGCTGCTACTTTGTGCATTCCGGATTGGATGACTATATTGTACTTGGTAGTTATATCATCTTTTTCGTTGTCGCTGGAGTCATCGGAATAATCCACCAATTCTGCCTGCAGAACATCTAAAACAAACGACCAATTCGGGACCGAGTCAATACTTCGAGGTGAAGTATCAGCAACATTGTCTGAGCCTTGTCCCGAAACCTCAACATTGGCTTTGGATGATTTTCGCGGAGCCATGGCTGGAGATTGTGTTTTAGCTCTTCTGCGATAGAAATAGGTATACATACAGAAGTCAGTTTGCTCAGAGATAATGTGCTCTGCGTGATATGAAAATGCATTTTTTATAATGAATCACAGCTCATATATATTCAAAAACTCGGTACCTTTCAGAACAATTATGTCAAATCATGTTTAGAAATAAATTTTGCCATAAAAATCCGATCTTATATTCATCAATTTGCCCTATTTCCTCATTAATGTCATAAATTTTGGCGGTTTAAAATGTCAGTTGGCATATGGAAAGAATAAGGCTACCTCGTAAATCGTGCAGACATCAAAACACGGGATATGCATTGATTTATCTTAATTAATCCGGTTTTACCGACGTTAATCAATGTTTCGATACTCGTTATATCAAGGATTTTACTTGAACACTTTGAACCTCTAACACCCGAGACTGTGATGATTGACTTTGGTTAATAAAAACATAATCATGATTAGGGGCTTAATTAATTTCATTATCATTTATATTCGCCGTATCGCGGCTCGGAGCTTCGAAAGTAAGTTTCCGGGAAGTCAGCATGCCGAGCTGCGAAACCGCGAGATCACGATAACATGACTTAATTAAAAGGGAAGATAAGCTTGGATTAAGTGATTGATTAACTACGTTTATATCCCTATCGTGATCTTGCGAGTCGGGATTTAGACGGTGTAGCTTTTGAAAAAGAAAACGCTGAGTGGCGAATTGCCGACAGAACTTTTACCATGGTTTAGCTTTTACTTTTAACCATGACACGAGTTACTAAAATAAGGACTTCGTGTTCTCGGCTATCGGGGCTACGACAATAAATTTTTGGGTTTGGTGAATGCCGAGGTGCGAAACCCCGATGACGTTTAATCATGGGTTAGGGGAAAACTTTACCCTTGTTACTGTCCTGAGTGAAAAATTAAAACAATTTCGCTGTTTCATAGCTTGGGGCATGTGAACTACATGACTTATAGTATCCGACCTACAAGATCCTGAGTTAGAACAAAAAAGGAAACATTTTTACGAAAGGTAGGACTCACCTCGAGAGTACAATAATCATCGTTGTTTGCGTTGATAAAGCTTCAGAGATTTTGAAACCACAGACCAAAAATACGAAAACCATCTTTCGATTTCGAGCGTTAAAAAATAAAATTTGTGATGGGCTAGAAAACAAAGGCGACTCCAACAGAAACCATCAATCCATTCCAATGATTTTAAAACTTCTAACATTAATATTAACATTAACCGTTCAAAGGATCAAGCATGAATACAAATTCTGCAATATATAGTTGAACCTTAAACCATATATAATCTAGTGGAAACTTACCTCTTATCTCACCATGTTGTCATAACAGTCTTCCTCTTGTACTGCCAACAAGACATTTTGGCCGCAATTTTCTTCCATGGTTTCATGGTGTGGAATATTATCCTCTGTATTGTGAACACCATAACATTTCTCTTTTTTTTCTTTAACGATGTTAAAATAATTTTTTCCATCTCCCATGATTTCCTTGTCTTTTTTGTTTTGATCTCCCATGATTTTTCCATCTCCCATGTTAAGTATAGTGCTCGATCTCTGGATCTACTCAATGATGGTGCCAATGGAGGAAAATGGGTTATGTAATTAGTACATGGAATTTCTGATAACAAATTTCACATCAGAAGAAGAAAACAAATACTAAATTTTAATTAATATTCTGACTTCAGATTGGAGTTTTTTGTTCTCTTCCAAGAGAGTGCGATAATGAGCCTTGAGGGATTCATATTTTTGTTTGATAACACCAAAGTCTTTCTCTAGCTGCATGGTTTTCCATTTGGCTCTTTTGTTCTAGAACCAAATGGTGATTTGCCTTGGGTGCAGTCCGAGAGCCCCTGCTAGCTTCTCTTTCTTTCCGGCTTCCAGTACCTTTCCCAACTCAAAACTCTTCTCCAACGCCCTTGCTTGTTCCATGGGGAGCCTTCTGCACTTTTTCATCCCATGGGAGTTATCGACATTCCCTGAAGAAGAAATCTCTAATGATTCTCCTGCTGCGCTAATGTCAAAAGCCGAATAAGAATTGACTAGACTTTCCCATCATATTAGATCTCAGCTTCAGATCCTCCTCATTGCAATGCCCCAAAAATCTTAAGCAATAGGATCGCAATCTAAGGTGAAGGAGGCTTATGCTAAAAGAATCAGTGGGAAGTGAATCCGATCCTGTTCACATGGAGAGACACGGTCAATTCATCCCTCAAACTAATTAGTCTTGTCCTCTCCATAGATACATAAATCACGAAACATGGAGTTGGACATCGATTTAATATTCGTTATTTGTTGAAGATTTATCTAACATTCGTACTTTCGATTCCAAGTGCGGCATCTTCCTTTCCCACTGAGGAAAAACGAAAAAACTCAAAACATAAATGGAATATCAAGATTCAAAAACAACCGACATAAATCGAACTAAAAACCTCGTACCATGACATTCACTGATAGGCGGAGTGGTGACCTTGTCCTACTGCCTAGGAAAGACATACATCCATTCATTTTGTGCCTGTAGTTATGGGCTAGCTCAAATTGGTAAGTATGGGAAGTCTAAAATTCTTTACATGTTTTGAAGAAGAAGTCCACTTATATTCCATCCACAAATATGGATTTTCTCATTGTTTACTTCTCCTCCATGAGCATTTACAAATCGATGTAGGGCAATTAGCTTCCATGAAAAGTTCATATTTGAATTTGTTCATAAATTTGGTACTTATAAAACTATCACCAAAACATTATATACATTATAAACCAAAATCAACATCAAAACTAAAAGCAAACAAGGGTTGTGGTAGCTTAGTTTCTCCCAAGTAGATTTAGAAATGAAGATGATAGCTAACACCCTATAATTATTGATGATGATGATTAATGTGAAACATGAACAATATGTTAACTAGGGGCTAGTTTCATAGTCTTAAAAGAAATCAATTTGTAAAGATTTTAAATGAAAAAAATTAACATTGATTTGTTATATGCTTTATTTGCCATCTCTTGCCACATTTTTACTTTAATGTGGATGTTGTATAGTTTTTGGATTAACCTAAATTTCCTTCCAATTAAGTTAAGCTAGCCAAATGCAAATTGCATTTTTAAAATATTCAATTTTTCTTTTTGAAAATAAACATTTCAAATTTAATAATATATATTTTTATATAATATTTATTATATTATATAATAGATATAATCTAAATAATATATTAGATAATAAATATAATATAAATATAATAATGCATAGTACAACTTTTTTATATTTAGATGTGGTGATTGGTGAAATTCATTGATTATGTAATTAATTCAACATATTGAAAGAAGTGAAGGGAGCAATAACACTTCAATTCTATCAACCAATTAGAATGAGAAACATACATATTTTTATTATATCCAAAAATATATATTTGTTTTCCTATGTTAAACATTACATTGCATACACAAATTTACGGTAAAAAGCAAATTAATGTCACATCAAAAGCAAACGCATTGCTATAGTCCATTGGCAGGGACTAATAACGAATTAAAACTAAAACATTACACATTCCAATAGTGTTTTCCAATTTTTTTGGAATTTGTTTTCCATCATTTTTCACTGAAATTCAAATCCTATAACTTTATCATAACAAAATTTCAATCTCATCCATTTAAAACTGCCATCTAGAGATTGTTGGGTAAATTAATTATTGTATTAAAACCCCTTTTAATTGTCAAACAGGTTCGTAAGTTGATGAACTACAAACACAGTGTGTGCAGGCAAAGGACATAAGTATATCCTAATCTGTTCCCAAGGAGAAAGAGAGCTAGTTAACCTATCAATCATTCATCAAAACATAAGGCAACTTGACAAAAAGAAACTCAGACAATCATCAAAATCCATTTACTTGAGGTCTTGCATTGACAAGGAGAAGGTTCGACATGAATTAATAGGTCAACATTCATCTCGACATTCATATCAACAATACCCATATGGCTAAATCCAATTTGGGTGTGTGCAAATAGGAGAAGTTAGAAACTCAGGTATCAGAATGTCTGTATTGGTACCGGAATGCCTGAAATGGTGCAGGAACAACTGTTACAGTAAAAAGGTGAGAATAACTTTTATCATTGATAAAATATAGCTTAAGAATCCTTATTAATCTACTAAGAACTCAGAAAAATATCAAAATAAAACAAATTTTACCTCATGCACTTGTCAAAGGTCTTAAGCTTGCAAAAAGGTGAAAATAGATGATAGTAAATTAGGTTTAGATGCATAGATAGGAATTGGTGGCCAAAATGTGTCTAGTGAGTGACAAAATGGGATCTCAACATTACCCCCACACCTAACCATTTGCATGTTCTTATGCAAAGACACCACAAAACTGATCAAAATTGAAGTCTACCCTCTTCAACCACTAAGAGAGCCTTGTTGCGTTGATCAGAATGTTGAGGCCCGAGTCTTTCTTTCCCAACCTACCACTCCTTCTCGATTGATCTGGTTGAAGCAATTTATGCATATTTCTATTGATCTTCTTATTTTCTGGCTGGAGTTTCTCAAGTTCTTGCAACTTCTTGCTCTGCCCTTTTAACTGTTTATTTTCTCTTTCTATGCACCTGTTCAAAGTAGACAATTCTATCACTTCTTGTTCCAGCTTTCTCATCTTCTTTCCTTTCTTCTTAAGTTTCTTATCCAAGGTTCCTTCAACAACAAACTCTGCTAAAGAAACATTTGAGCCTTCATAATCATCCAATCCCCTCTTGGAAGGTCCAAGAATAATTATGCTTGTGGTCTTTGGAGTTCCAGGTTTATTTTTCTTCTCAACGGGTTGTTGAATATCCTCAAACACTCTTTCATTACCCTTCTCTTCCTATAGAGAGATGGAAAATTGTACATGTCCTTCTGTTGGTATGTCTGGTTCAATAGGGTCATTAGTTTCTTGGTGACTAGGTTTTGAGGATGATTTATGCAACAGAGTCTGACCCTTAATCTTTGGTCGCTTGGTAGTTTTAAAGAGCTTTGCGATAGACAAGGTGTCCTCATAATCTAAAGAAATCAGGACTTCCCTTGTTGCAGGTTGTGGATATATGGGGGTTGGTTTATCCCCCTTCTTCAAGTTCACTTCTTCCTTTGGTAAGGAAATCTATGCATTTCCTTGTTTCACCATGTTTTGAGTGATCCCACGAACTAGAGGAGGTGAAAACAATGGTTTAACAACTGAAGATCCCTTTGAATATTTGAAATTCCTTGGTCTTTTCAGGTGAGAGATCAAGCCCTTGGCTCTGAGAGAGCCGAGGTCTTCAACATAGTCCTTCCTCTTTGTATTTCTACCCAATTTCTTTGGACTCTTTGTTACACATTATTTTCGTCATCCCTATGACCGTTAATGATGTAAACCTATCTGTTGCCTTCAGAGGGGTCAGTGGCCTGAGTTCCTGAAGAGAGAAGGGAGAAGAAATTTTCCTGAGAAAAGAAGTTGCATTTTCCCTTGTAAAAACCCTGTAAAAAAGGAAGTTCGCAGGTTGCTATATAGGCAGGGTGCAAAAATGCCTGATTCTCGCAGGTTGCACCATAGCTAGGGTGCGAGATGTTCACAGTTTTCTCTATAGGCAGGGTGCGAGAATGCCTACACATGGGAAAAACAAGCGTTTTCTCTAGTCTTCTAGAAGGAGAAGCTTCTATGGTGAGGTGGCATCCGAATGGTTTGGATCTTACTCGCTTTCATGATTTAGAGGGATCATCCTAACCTCCTCACCTTATCCTCTTCAACTTATAAAAGGAGAGGAGTTCTCATGGAGAAAGTTAGCTTTGGTTAGCTTTTGAGATTTTGTTAGCTTTGGAGCTTTTGGGATTAGCTCGGATTGGATTGAGATTTGGAGATTTTTATCTTGACTAGATGAACCACTTTGTCAAGATAGATTGTGAATATTATCAGATTTGTGCTCTCAGAATTCTTGGAGTGAAAGTGTGTGGGGAACGAAGGATAGTTGGAAGGGACCTTATGACATCAAGGCCATGGTTGTAATCTCTCTTTCACATTTAATATGATACAGTAATATGATTCTTTCCTATAAAGCTTGTTGTGTTTTATTGTATGATTCCTTGATCACATACATAGGTTTATATTGAGTTTATGCTATTACTATCACTTTGGTTGGTTGTGTTCTTTTGCAGGTTCATCGTTGTATGAGCATTGGAATGGAGCTAGGATGGCGATGGCGAGAGGAAGCGACATTTAAACGATATGTCACTCATCCCTCTTTAGTTAGTAAATTCAATATCTAAAACTTAAGGAAAGCATCATGTTCTAGTGTGCTTTGTTCTAGATCTAGGTGGATCTAGGGAGATCAGTTAGTGTCCGCACCTACCGATTTGTCCGATAACAAAATTGGCGACTCCACTGGGGAACGGATTGTTTCCTAGTTAGTCTAGTTTCCCTTACTTTGATTGCTTGTTTTTTGGTCTCTGAGTCTGTGGGAGATCCATCCAGACTCTTTGGATCTGAAAGTTCACTCAAATTTATCCCTTTTTCAAATTCTTGCTTGTTTACAGGCATTCTCGCACTGTACCCTTTAGTGGCCTGCGAGAATCATTGATGTTCGCACCCTACTGTTCAGTTAGGTGCAAACTTCTCGCACCCTACCAATGTCTAGCCTGCGAGAATACCTAATTCTTGCACTGCACTCTATTGCTAGGCTGCGAACTTGTTTGTAAACTTTTTTGGATTGGGTCTTGTAATCTTTTGATGCCCAATTTTGCTTTGAACAACTAGATTGAACTTTTGGAGCCTATATTGATATGTTTACAGTCTTCTTGACATTCTTTGAGTTGCTTTTATCCATCTTTGCTTTGTTTGGTTTTGAAGGATTAGTCTCTTGCTTTGAGTGTCTTTCAATTACAAAGCATGTGTTTTCTTTAGAATTGTTTAGGGAAAGATCAGATTTCTTCTGAATAGTTCGCTTTAAAAGAGAACTTTTAGTTTGGGTTTCTTTGTTTAAAGAAAGTTCATTATTGCGTTTAGTGAAATTTTTGAAACAAAAAGATTTAATTTCTTACTTTATATTAGATTGGGGGCATCCTTGCATTTGAAGTAGCGAAATGGCATGATTCTTGCATTTGAAGTAGCGAATCGTGCATTGGTGTTCAGTACCTTTTTCTCATTTCTTAAGAATCTTGATATTGATGGGTTTAATATATTTTGGGACATCGTGCATATGGGAATGATAAATGTTTTCTCCTTCTCGTAGCATATCTTTCATCGAAATGAAAAGATTGCATCTTCATATCTTGGCATAATTTTCGAGTCGGTCAAAACACCATATTGTCCACGCCATTTTCCTTTTGAGTAACAACAACCATGAAATAAAGCGCTTATAAAAATTGATTAGACATTTTTATCTTTTTTGGTAGCAAACCTACATTAGATTAGTTGTAGGGCTTTGGAATAGGTGTGAAAGATAACTTTCCAAGGCTGCAAACAAACATAGTATCTTGTGATAGGGAGAGTTAAATCCACTTACTTCATTTTTTCCTGGGAAGCCTTTCTAACACAAGGGTCAATCACGAGGTCGCATTGAGACTGGCAAAGTTACTCACCCTGCTTTGTTGGTCTTGGTGTAGAGGTTGCGCGTATTATGGGGGTCGCTTGAGAGGTATACCCACAATGATGAGTGGAAGCCTTTCGAGTTGATTTCGGGATAGATACCCTACCCTTGCGCATGGATCGGACTGTCGACTGTTTCCCCAGACATCATTGTAGTAATTGGTAACCTTAGTGGCCTATCTCTCTAGGTTCTTTACACGAGGTGACTGTGGAGGGGCAAGTCTTCACGGTACCTGGAATCGACGTTGGCCAAACTCACTCGGGCTCCTTGGAGGGTATACCTACGATTATGTGTGGGAGCTTGCACCAGGGTGTAAGTCCGTTAAGTAGGTCATCAACGTAACTTTTCCACCCGCTCTATCTCAGCCCTTTCTTACATTGTTCCCGCGACATTGGATTTCATCACCAACTAGTGTGTTCATTGTGAGAAGGTTTTGTTTGTTTGCTTGCTTCCTAGATTTTTAGCGTGTGTTGTTTGTTTTCCTTAGAGGACTCTAGAATGAATTTTTGTTTTTAATGGTGTCAGTTCCTGAAATGACCAATGAAGGAACCCCTGCTCCAGGGGAACCTTTTTTTTTTCCTTCTTATGGGAATATTGGTCCTCCTCACATCGCTACTTTGAGCCTTCCAGGTCTCACAATTGGATTGCCGGTGTGGTTGTTTTCCACTCAGGTAATACCGAATGCAGTAAGTGCTTCGGTCGTAAGCACTTCCCCCCAAGAACATCAACCTCATGTTGATCCTTCACCTTCTTCACCAGTAAGGTCTTCTTCGCCTTCTTCGCTTGCGATGTCACCTTCTGTTTCATCTTCTTCATTGGGTGAAAGTTCTGAAGCTAGTAACTCGGTGACTAAGAAGAAGAAGAAAAGAAAGATTAAGAAGAAGAAATATAAACAAGGGTTAAAACCTCATACCATTGTCAAACATGTTGGAAAACAACCAGTTACTATTAATCGTGCTGGGAGTGTTGTGTTGGAAATGTTTAACAGGTTGTCATTGATGGAAATTACAACAATGAAGATGGCATGAATACAGGAAGAATGTAATAGATGGGCACCAAAAGTATTTTGGGAAGAAGCTACAGAGAAACCTTGATAAGATCAGAAGAGATAGTGCAAAGGATGTTTGGTATGTTTTACAGGCAGCGTAAGCTTGTCATTGATGGCAAGTATAGCAGTAATGATGGCTTGAGTACAGCAGCGATGATCAACAGGCAAATAGAATATAAGTCTAGGAAGATCGAATGATCGAAGGCAACGCAATGTTGATCAGGCATGATGAAGTCCCGTAAATCTTGTGAAGCATTTCTGATCGTTGGATCCCATCCAAAATTCCCGACAGAATGAGGGCCGTTAGATCTAAATATAGACAAGAAGAGTGCACTGAAGAGGAGGATAGATCTCAGACGTTAGATCTGAGCACAGGGTCTGACCACCGTTGGATCGAGGAGAACCTGCACGATCTTTAAAGTGCAAGGAGTAGAGGGCTCACAAAATACCGAAAGAAGGAGGACCGTCCATCTTCAGGCAGGACATGTAGAGATAGATCATTAGTTCGCTGACTAGAGAGTCAAAGAAATGATGTTCCCTAACCTCTCGAAATCGTGATATCTGAAATCGCGATTTAATCTCAGCCGTTAGATTAAGGTTGAATCTAGACCGTTGATTCCAGTCCATGTTGGAGTTTCGAGGATCGCGAGTTAAACATGTCAAAGATTATTAACATCAGGAATCCCAAAATCGCGATATGCGATATTACGATTTAATCGCAACCGTCATATCAAGATAAGATCTAGATCGTCGATCCGACTCACGTCAGCAAACCACATCATCTAGGAACACGTGGCACAACTAGGTAATGACAAGTATCAGATTGATTCAACATGCCAAGCACATGTAAGTCACAAATTAGGGTGACACATGGCAGTTATTTAACACATGTGACGTCAGCAGACTTACACCATGTCAGAGTTTCAAGGATCGCGTGTTGGAGATGTCAAAGAAACAATGCAACAGGAATCCCAATTTCGCAATATGCAAAATCGCGACTTAATCGCAGCCGTTGAATCAAGATCAGATCTGGACCATTGAGCCAACTCCATATTGGAGTTTCAGGGATCACAACATGGAGTGGCAAGTAAACAATGCAACAAGAATGCCGATTTTGTGATATGCGAAATTGCGATGCAATCGCAGTCGTAGAATCAAGCTCAGATATGGACCATTGATCTAACTCCATATCTGAGTTTCGGGGATCACAACATGGAGAGGCAAGTAAACAATGCAACAAGAATGCCGATTTCGCGATATGCGAAATTGCGATTCAATTGCGGCCGTTGAATCAAGCTCTGATCAGGACTGTTGATCCCACGCCATTTCGGGTTATCGGGGATCGCGACTTGGAGAGTCGAGATGTCTCATCTCCAGACTCACGAAATGAGAAATCATGAAAGCGCCTTATGCATAAGGCTGTGGTCACAGCCCATGGTCATGAGAATGGATGGAGTCATTCTAGATAAGCTCCATTTCGGGGTTTCAGAGATCGTGACTTGGAAAGTCGAGATGCCTCATCTCTAGATCCACGAAACGCGAATTCGCGAAAAGCGCTTTTTGCACAGGCGCTTGGTTATGACCATACTCACATTGGGGAAGGAGATAGTGTAGAAAAGATCTATATCGAAGCTTCAAAGATCGCGACATGAAGTGTCAAGACACTTGGGCATAGGAATGCCGAAATGCTGAAACCTGATTTAAAGGCAAGATTAATAAAGTTCATCCAATGGCGCAAATAAACCTGAAGGAGATCGGAGGGATACTGTAGCACAACATAGTATTACTGCCAGAAACCATTGTTGGTTTCAACCAGAGGACTCGAAGACACTTGGGATGATTTGACAGAGAAGATAAAGAGCCGCTGGGAATATTCAAGAGGGATGAAGATGTCCGTGAAGGCGATTGATAGCCAGATGGGCATTGAAGCCTGTAACTGAAACAGAGAAGGTGAGCTCGACTGTCACAGAGAAGACGAAGAGTCTCAACTGCCAGAGAGGCTGGCTTGATTGTAACACAGAAGATGAAGAGTCTCAACTGCCAGAGAGAAAAAGGAATCTTGGCTTAACACCCAGTGATGATAGACACATGGGGTGAACCACCAGAGAAGCTGAAGAGTCACGATGATGATCAGGCAGAGCACTCGAGAGGTGGAGGAGATTGGCACGGTATGAGCATGCAGAGGAATGGAAAATATTGCATGCACAAGATGCACAAAAGCTATATATACATGGTACAGAGAAGAGTTGCGGTGGTTGTTGCTATTGGAGTTTGCTGTGGTGAAGGTGATTCATGTGTGAAGAAGGAAGAGAGTGCAATAGCTGATTTGAACAGAAGAGGATCTATGCAGTGAATGGACATGGCGCAAGTCATGTGTGCAAGAAGGCAGTGAGGCAGACAGAAAAGCGAAATGCAACAGAACAGTGATGAGTCTGGTAAGCCATTGTTGAAAATTATATCACTGTAATAAGTTTTAGTAGCAAAGATTCTTATTTCAGGGTGGAAGGGAGGTGCTAGGGAGGACTGTTGTCCCCGGAGGTTCAAGTGGGTGCTTGAACACAGGGAGTTGTAGCTTCCATCTGGTTGCATCCATAGAAACCAAGGTGGCAGGGTGGTGCAAGGGAGAACTCTTGTTCTCTGTTATACAGGTTAGTGCCTGTATGATTGGAAGTTGGTGCTTCCATCCAGTTGGTGCTGGAAACACTCAAGGAGTTGGTGTTTCCTTCTAGTTGGTGCTAGAGAAACCAGGGAGTTGGTGCTAGAGAAACCAGGGAGTTGGTGCTTCCTTCTAGTGGGTGCTAGAGAAAACAGAGAGTTGGTGCTCTCAGCAAGTAGCAGCTTGCAAAACTGAGGTTGTAGCCTCATTATGAGTTGGTGCTCATATGTATGATAATGTAAAGAATGTAACTATTACTTATCATATAAATAAAAAGAGGTTTTTACCCTGTATGGGTTTCCTCGGGAAATATCTGTCTCTATGTTTCTCAAATATATGAATGATGCTGAAAGTGCCATTGTTTATTTCCCTGCATTATTGTGATCATCATTCAATGTTTCTGCAAAGAGTTTAAAAGAAGCATAAATGTTTAAGCACGGTAACAACTAATTCACCCCCCCCTCTCAGTTGTCCAACATGTTGATGATGTCAAGATCACCCAAACAACCTGTAAGCCCAAGTACCCTTGCAGACTCTATAAGGGTAGCCATCTTCTTAAGGAATACCCTGGTCTATCCAAGGTTATAGAAGCATGGTCTACACATCCTCGCCAACCCATGTCGTTAGCCTCTGAACAACATGTTGATGACTTCCCGTCGACTAGTCATGATATGGTTGGGAAGAAGAAAAGTAGAGTCAAGTTCCCATGTATGTTATGCAA
>ML776994.1:953025-990294 GCA_009831015.1 Picea engelmannii
GACGTTCGTGAGCTTCATTCAGACGCAATCGTGTTCCAGAGGCCCTCTGACTGAATTGACCAACCTGCATTCATTCCTTGGCTTTCCATTTATGGAGGAAACGATGTCCAACTACCCTCAGCTATTGTAATAACTATTTCATTGGAATCGGGGAAGGCCCTGGCCAATCTTGTGCCTACAGGACATGGAAATCTTCATACTCTGCCATTTGAATCTCGCTTGGATAAATCATGGTAGGACTGATGAGTGACGTGGAGTGGTGAGTGAACGGTGATCGGGCAGGAAAATGATAGGGCAGATACAAGCGGCAGGATCCATGGGTGTTGAAGTGTACGAGCCAGGTGGAGGAACACAATGGCTGAAAAACTGTGGTTAGCATGATATGGAAAGAAGACATGGCGACAAAGAACAGACGGTGGATGATATGGAAAGAAGACGTGGTGGAAAAGGACAGATGGCGGATGTATGTGACGAGGCTTCGGGATTTCGGGGATCGGGGTTCGCGAGTTTGAAGAGCGCGAGTTCCTTGCCTCCGGGATCCCTGATATCTCGATATGCGACGAGCTCCTTATCCCAGGGAATAGCCCCTACCAGCTAGATCATAACCCATAGAACCTGTCCCTGCGCGACCGTGGTCCAACTTTCCATCGGGATTTCAGCATTTTTGACGACACGATGTTTGTGTCCACTAGACTTGTGATTTCCCGAAACCCGATGGCTTATGGCCGTTGACTTGTTGACGGTCAGTTCCTTGGTGCATAGTCTACCACCTGTCTTCCACTATCGAAAACTGCCCCCGATATCGGGAAATCGGGCATCGGGATATCGGGATTTTTGTTGCCATGTGCTCGGGACTTTTAGTTCCGCGACCCCTGACTCTGTGGGATCTCTCGCCACGTGCCTCTGGATCAGACAACCTGTATTCATCCTTTAAATAAAAGAGACTTCTCTGCTGCTAAATGTCGAGTAGATGGGCAACTCCGACACCCCGATGACCGTTGATTTTCTTTGCGGACGGATCTCGTTCGTCAATAGCAAGACTTATCACGCTCGCTTGATTTGATACTTGGAGGAAAACAAGAATTCTCCCGAGCTGCGCTTGAGCATTGCGTGCAACTTGCAGACCCGCGTGCTTCTCGAACCAGGGACAAGATTTATCGTTAACAGGTTCCAACAGGGGTATTACCTTGGCCAAGTTAACAAACACTGTGGAGAATGGGAAGGGTTTTGTTTATAAACGTGAACAAATTTGCAACATAGTTAAATGGAGATCTTGAAAGCACAAGGTTTCAAAAATATGCAATATTTATGATATGCAGGTGGATGGCAGTCATAATGATAACTTCGGTTCGTTTGGAATCCTTGCGATGATTCTAAACAAGATCCACGATGGAGTTGTATGAATTTATTGCGTGGTAATGATGGAAGGGAGACTTGGGACGGGAATGATAATTTTAGTTCATTTGGATTTAGTGGGGGTCATTCCAAGGTCTCAAATTTCCCATCATAAAGTGTCAACACTGATACATGTGGAAACAAAAAAACTAAATCGTGCAAGAATCAACCACCGTGAAAGACTAAGGCGACTTTAAATAATTACACCATTTTGTTGCATATGATTAGTGAACCCTTTACAAGATCGATAGGTGCATGATCACAGTGGATACATGGTATGTATAAGTGGGGTATATAGATAGAAGGAGATACGATACATACAGACAAAGCATATAAGGGTGGAAAATGTTATACTGTGCACATAGATATGAGTCATAGGTTTTAAGGATCATAATTGTAACATATGGTGAATGGATGAATGAAATTAGAATACTAAGTATGGAGTACAAGGATGGGTTAGAAAAGTATGAGAATTTTGTTTAGATGATATCCTTTGATCCTAATAAACTAACCATGATTCAAAAGCAATTTTACCTTAACAAGTCATTACCCGTTTTTTAACTATAGATGCATGATCTGTATGGATATAGGGAGTGATGAGACTGTTGTTGTTGTTGTGTCAATGTTGCAGGTGCCCAAAGATGAAGAATAAATTCATACTCTTTTATGCCCTTAACAAAATTATCTTTTAAAGTGTAGTTACAGTTTTCTGGTACCTACACTGCATTTCTTATTTTGGTGCGAGAATATTGTAGGGTACTTTTTTTCTCCTATGATGCCATGAACACATCATTTATTTGCTTTGAATACTCTCTAATGTGAAAATATAGTGTTGTAGGATATCATGAATAAATTTTAATTTCTATACTTGCTCAGAAAATGTTTGGAAATCTAAGGAATTTTGAACTTATTGAGAATGTTGGAATCCAAAACTGAAAACCAAAAGAAGGATATAAATTGTTGATGTTGAATTGCCTCTCTGGTGTATCTGCTACTGAAAGTATATCGATCCAATATGAAAAAATGGTGGTGGTGAAAATAAATGCAACGGAAGTGAAGAAACACGAGATGGATAGCCAAAACTAGACCATGTCCCAAGCTTTGTATCTAGGAAGAAGTCTAAGCTCTTAGCAGGAAATCTACTGAGAAGGTAGAAAACCACCTTTTTTTGAGAAAAATTACATGTCACAACTGTCCTATAGCCAACCTCCTTTTTATTCACATTGATTTTTGCATACTGTCATCAATATCCTAACCAAATAGTCCTCACCACGAACTTGAGCCTTTGGCACAAATCCATCCATGTGAAAGATGTGTTGTTGTCGAACATGGAGGGAAATAATTGGATTACCAACCAATAATGAAATTTGTTAACCAATGAAATACTATTTACCATTGATGATGATGAGAGTCAAGGTGCCCCTGTTACAACTTGTTGGGAATGAATTAATGAGCTGATGTCAAATGTCCTGCAAGATTTGACAAACAGGAGGCATTAATGAATCCTCACTGTTGTCGGTGAGGGAACTTGCCATTGATGTATGAAAGCCCATAGGTACCATCCAAATATTTGACTTTGATGCCCCATATGATGTGCTAAAGTCGATGGAGGCAAATTTCTCAAAAGGAGGGCCTTAATGCATCCCCTATCATCTGATACGAGAGTAAACAAAATGATTTGAAGAGCATGAGGTAAAATATGACAATTGAGAGCAACAATTTTATTCTGGGCCAACCTACTAGCAAGTTGGTTTTCAGACAAGCCCTTGTCTAACTACGTCAGTAAACTGATTCTCATAGCTAGACCAATTTTTTTCTTTACTTTTTTCTTACATACACACACACACACACACACACACACACACACATATATATTTATTTATTTTTCTTCTTTGTTTTATAATTTTTTTTGTATATTTTTTTAATTTTCTTGTGTACATACATTCAAAAAGCTAAAAGGAAAGGATTCAAATAGAGGTTGGAGAGGGAGAGGGAGACGCCCTACCCACTACCTCCATTTCAGAGTGCTGCAAAATATCTTGTAAAAAAAATTTCTTGGACATAGGCCTGCGATACAATCTCAGTCGATGACCATTGACCACAAAAGAGATTTGTTGATCATCAATTGTTTTAATCATGACCGATCCATTTTTGAAGATAGTCTCAATTTCATAAGGTCCCAACCACCTCGTAGTGAGATTTCCTCTGAAATTTTTAAACTGAGAATCAAAGAGGAGGGCCCATTCACCGGTCTTGAAAACCTTCTTCCTGATGAATTTATCATGCCACCGAGCTCATTGTTCCTGTATTAGAATAGCCTGTTGAACTTCATCTTGCCTATTTTCATCCAGTTCATTGAGTTGAGCTATTCTTTAATTCTTTGCATCTGATAAATCTATGGCCAATTGTGCAACTATCCTAAAGGTCTTCACTTGAAGCTCAATAGGAAAAAGAACACGCTTGCGATACACCAAATCATACATAGTAAAGCCTCTGGTATTTATCCATGTGGTTATATAAGCCCATAGTGCCTCCGAAAGCCCGTCTGCTCAATCTTTGTGATGCAATTGGACTGTATTGGTTAGAATTTCTTCCAACACCTTGTTTGTAGACTCAACTAACTCGTTGCCCTGCAGGTGATATGGAGAGGATTTGTAATTCTTTATCTAGTATTGTTGAGTGAGGGCCTGCATTGACTTGGATGTGAATTGTGCTCCATTATCTCTCACAATTTCCCTTGGGATACTAAAGCGAGTAAAAATATCTTCATAAAGAAAATATGTAACTGATTTTTCACTAGAAGAATGAAGAGATTTTGCTTCTACCCACTTAGTTACAATATCAATGAAAACTAAAATGTACCTTTTCTTTCGTTATGGAGGGGAGACTGGCCCCATAAAATCCAAGGCCCATCTCTCAAAAGGTTTGATAAGCACTTGGGTTTGTAAGGGCATCTCATCAGCTCACATTGGCTTACCCATTCTTTGACAGTTGTCGCAGCTACTTACATATTTTATGGCGTCCTTAAACATTGTTGACCAACAATATCCTTGATGGAGCACCTTGTAGGCAGTTCTCTTATTGATGAAATGGCCTCCACAGGGTCCATAATGGAAGGCTGTCAAAATTTAATATGTCTCATCATGTTGTACACACCTTCTAATAATCATATCTGGCCCAGTATGGAAGAGATATCCCTCGATCCATGAATAAGTGGCACTATTCTTGACAATTTACTGCTTTTCCCTTGGAGAGAGGTGTTGAGGCAACTTTCCTGTGGCCAAATAATTGGCTATGTCTGCAAACCACATATTGTTAGTGGAAACAAAAAAAAAATGCTCGTCAGGAAAACTATTATCTATAGGAGCATTTTCATCATTATTATGGATCCGAGAGAGAAAATATGCAACTAAGTTTTCTTTACCAGGACTATCCACAATGGTAATGTTAAATCCCTGCAGCAATAGTAACCACCTAGTGATCCTACTATTTGTAATGGGTTTATTCATTAGAAATTTGATGGCAGAATGGTCGGTGTGAATAAAAGCTTCATAGCCCATAATATAATACCTAAATTTTTTAATAGCATGTACGATAGCTAAGAATTATTTTTCTATGACGGTATAGTTAAGCTCATCCGGTGACATATTTTTGCTATTGTAATAAATAACATAAGATAGATGATCCTCCTTCTATCCTAAAACATCCCCAGAGGCATTGATCCGGATTTGATGAGAAGAACGAAATGAATACATATTATTAAAAGATGCTTAACACAGAATAACAGAGATAAAATAAAACTAGTTTTCTATTCAATAAGGAAATAAGCTGAAATTGTAAAATGCAGTGAAAAACAAGCTTGTTGGAATGGTGGTGGCTTATCTCTGAGAAGAAATGTGACAATTGTGCTCATTCACAAGAAGATGATTACAATGAGGCTCTGAAGGCCTTTTTACAATAAACAGGAATTTCAAAAACCCTAGACATCCAAAAACCTAACCCTAGGAGATGAAGCGCCAAAAGTCATGTGGGCCCCATTTGGGTAAGTTAGTACATCAACTTCCCGGGGTTGTAACTTTTGCATACGATCTCCGTTTTTGGTGCACGATAGCCCGTTAGAAAGGTCTATTTGAGGACTACACATTTTTTTGCTATCTATCAAATGTCATTTTTTACTATGGTGAGCCCTAAAAACGTTGTTTAGGGCCTCAAAATGGCCCCGCAAGTCATGGACCCAAAAACTAGAAAAAAAAACTGCCAAACTGGAAAACTGCGAAAATGAACCAGTTGGAATAGGTGGGAGGCCACCGAAAACCATATGGATCAATAATCCCCCCTTAGGAATCAATGGTATCCATTATGTTGAGTTACCCCATTAGATGAGGAAATTTCTGCTGAATTTGGCCCCGGGTGAGCCACTTGCCTTGGTGCAGGAGCTGCCCTTCTTTGACAACTCAATAAATTTGGATCCTTTGTTGTCAGGTGCCATTGATCTATGTTTCCACAATATGATCACTAGATTCTTGTTGCATGCAGTCAGGTTTGAGATCTATTGGTGTCAATTGCTCTGCTATCTCTGAGGTGTCCAATAATGGTGGGAAATATGGTCGAAGGAGAGCCACGTTGAAGACTGGGTGCAGGCCAAGGAAAGGGGGAATGTTGAGAGAAAAAGAATTGTCACCCACGGCCTTGGTTATGGTGTATGGCTCATACTGGAGTGGGAGAAGCTTTCGATGGGGCCCTGTAAGGCGTTATTTCTACAAGTGCAACCAAACTTTGTCGCCCACCTGAAATTTATGTGGCACCCGGTGTTGATCATGGTGTTGCTTGTACTTGGCATTGGCCTTCTGTAAAATATCCTGAACCTATTGGCGGATCTGTTGGATTCACTCAATGAACCAGGTGGCTTTGTTAGCTTCTAGTGGAGCAGGGGACGGGTCGGTCGAGGTGGTTTCCAGGGGTAGTGCAACATCCATGGGGCCCAATGGTTGGAATCCCAACCCCACCTGAAAGGGGTTGTGTCCAGTTGAGCTATGCAGGGCTCGATTGTAGATATGATGGACATAGGGAAGACTCTCATCCCATGTGCGTGGGTGTTTGGAATTGTACATACACAGGATATGTACGATCATCCAATTAACGACCTCAGTTTGGCCATCTGTCTAGGGATGGAAGGAAGTGGATTTGGTGAGCTTGGTATCTAGCAGTGACCAGAGGCTTGAACAAAATGTGTTGAGGAACTGACTGTCCCGATCTGAGACAATGGTTTGTGGGATCCCAAAGTGTACCCAGACACGTTCAAAGAAGAGCTTGGCAGTGGCCTCTGCGGTGATGTTCTTCTTCCAGGCGGCCATAATCGCCATCTTGGAAAAGCGATCAAAAACCAAAAAAACACAGTCATTGCCCCTCTTGGTGGATGAGAGGCCTAACTTGTATTTCATTGAGATGGATTCCCACGGCTTGTCGGGAGTAGGCAGAGGGGTGTATAGGCCTTGTTTCTTAGTGGTCAGTTTGGCAATATCACATGTGGTACAGGACTTGATATACTTGCCGACATCCTGTCGAAGTTTCAGTCAATAGAAATGTTTCTGCAACACTGCCACTGTCTTTTCGATGCCAAAGTGTCCTGCCACCCAACTGTAGTGAGATTCCCAAATCAGCTTCGCGTGCTCGATTGATGGAATGCAGAGATGGCCCAGACAACACAACAACCCGTTCTGAAGATGGAAATTAGCAACCACTGAGTTTTCTCCCAACATTTGGTAGGTGGTGGAGAAGTTAGGGTCTGTCTCATAGAGGCAGGGCCATCCGGAGGTCTCATGGTTACAAGAGTCTAGCATCGTGGTGAGTGTCACGACTGGAGGTGGGTTGAGGCAATCTGCAACTCGGTTGGTACTTCCTGTTTTATAATTGATGTTGAGGTGGAACTGTTGTAAGTATGTGGATCACTTCTGATGGTGGTCATTTTGCAATTTTCCTTGGGTCTACATGAACTGTAGTGGCTTGTGATCAGTGTGGATGACTGTCTCCTTCCCCAGAATGTAATCTCTCCACTGGCGACAGGATTTCACAATGGAGTACATTTCTTTGTCATAAGTAGGGTAATTACAGAAAAACTATGATAATGTCTCACTATGATACGCCACGGGGTGGCTATGTTGAGTGAGAATGACATCCACAACATAGTCTGAAGCATTTGTCTCGATCTCAAAGGGATGTTGCAGGTCTGGTAATGAAATTACTAGGGATGAGCACAAACGATGCTTCAATTCATTGAAGGCTTGTTGTTGGGACATTCCCCACACAAAATTTTCCTTACCACCACCCCTGGTTACTTGGTTGAGGGCCCATGCGATATGAGAGAATCCCAACATGAACCTGTGATAGAAATTGGCGAGGCCCAAGAAGCTCCGAAGCTCAGTGAGTGTGGTTGGGGCTAGCTAGTCACGAATGACTTGGATCTTGGCTGGATCCACATGCACACCATGTTGATCAACGATGTAGCCTAAGTAATGGACCCTGTCCATGTCGAAGGAGAATTTTTCCAAGTTTTCATATAGATTGTGTTGTCGCAGGGTGTGCAGAACCTACTGAATATGTTGCAAGTGTTCCGCCCAAGTATTTCTGTAGATGAGGATGTCATCCAGATACACCACTACAAAAGTACTAGTGAAAGGTTGTAGTACATCATCCATCATCCTCATAAAATTCGTTAGAGCATTTGTCAAACCAAAGGGTATGAACAGCCATTCAAAAATACCTTATTTGACTTGAAGGTGGTCTTCCATAGATCTGCTTATTCTATTGGGACCTGGTGGTAGAAAAACTTCAGATCAATCTTACTGACGTATTTGTCCCCCGTGAGATGATCAAGGAGGTTGTCAATTCAGGGAATCAGGTACCGGTTCCGAACTGTGATTTTATTCAGGGCCTAGTAATCAATGCAAAGTCACCAAGTCTCGTCTTTCTTTTGCACCAGTACGATTGGGCTCCCACAAGGCGATGAACTGGGACAAATGTGCCCCTTGTGGAGCAGTTCTTGGATATGCCTCTTGATCTCCTCATTTTCTAATAGAGAATGACGATAAACCGACCCATTGGGTAGCGGTGCGCCTGGGGTCAGATCGATGGGATGCTTGACCTAGAAGTGTAGAGATACCGTGGTAGGAGAGGAGAAGATATATGAGTATTATTACACGACCTTATCCACTTTCTTCTTTTTTGTGGAGAGATCGGTCGCAAAGGCCCTGGATGTGGCTGTGATCTTTTGCTTACTCTGAAAGCAAATCACAAAGAAGACAAATTTCCCGGTCTGAGAGATGACCTTCCTGCATTGCTTGGCAGAGATCAAGGAAATAGCACTAGGAGGGACTGCCTTAGGTATCCTGTACAATTTCATGTTAAAAGTAATAATAACACTACGAGGCCTAGACTCATATACAACATGACATTTCCATAAATAAGGGTGGCCCAAAATAACATTACAAACTTCAAGAGGAGAAACATCACACAATACCTCATCTTTGAAGGGATTGATGCTGTATGACATTCAACATTGTTGGTTGACGCAGAGTTCGCTTCCTTGGTGGAGCCATCCAATGGTGTAGGGTTGCGGGTGTGGCATTGTCGATAGGGCCAGTCGCTTGACGACCTCTACTGAGATGAGGTTCTTCTAGATACCACTATCAACAATGATGTGCAGCAGAGTTCCTTTTACCCACATCTGCGAATGGAAAAGGCCATCTCCTTCTTCTGGCTCGTTTGGTTCACCAAGCTTGAGCTTGGTGGTAGCAATGGTGGCACTAGGTTCCATGTCAATGATCTGTCTTCCCCTTTCTGGTTTTGACTTAGAGTCAGAACCCACATCTGATTCAGAGGATTTCACTTCGGACACTTGCGACTGCTTTGAGTGGAAATCAATAGTGTTATTCCAAGGGCTCTTATGGAAGTTGCACCACTTCCTAGTATCCTTCTTTATCCTTCCAATGTCCTTCTTTGCTTGCGGCTTGGACTGGTTGTCCTGATACTGTTCATCTTTTCTCTGTCCTTTGTTCTGTAGGTTGGGGCCACCCTTTCCTGGTTTTTACTACGAGGGGTTCCTAGGCCCAAATTGTCGCATCTTTTATTTGAGATTCTGCTCGATTTTGACAACATATCGATAGGCTGCACCCAAGGACAAGATGTCCAGAAATTCCATTTCGGTCTGAATGTATCTATGCATAACAACACGATACTTGAGCACCAGATGTCATTTTGAATATTTGATACCCAGCTTGGTGCGCAGGGTATGGAAGATATTTGTGAAATTCGACACTCCTTGGGCTCTTTCTTGCCGCAGTGTGGTCCATTTGGTTACAAGTCGTCATAACTTCCGACATGGTAGTATTGTTCCTTAATAACATCCCTAAAGGATTCCTAGGTGGCCGCGACTGTAAATAATGAGGGTTCCTCTGTTTCCTTTTTCTCACAAAAAGTTTCCCACCAATATTTGACATGGGGAACAACTTTGAGGAGCACAAAAGTAATTTTTTCTCTATTTGAAAAGTTATGGACAAAAAAATACCCTTCTAGTAGATTCAACCACTTGTCTACAACATTTGCGTCTATATGACCTTCAAATATTGGAATATCGAAGTTGATTTGTACCTTGAACGAGGCGACGCCTCCGCTCGAGGAAGATGCATCGCCTGTTGGTAGCCGCCAAAGTATTTGCATGAAACTATCCATCATCTCATTCCTCTGTTGCGTCATCTTTCTTTGAAAGGATCTTGTTTATTTTGTCCTCAAGAGAAACAAGCTCGACACCCAATTGTTTGTACCCTCACCTCGTTGGGGACATGCATTAAGATGACAAGGAGCATACCGCTCTGATATCACTGATCCATATTTTAGGAGCAGAACGAAATGAATATAGATTATTAAAATATGCTTAACAAAAAATAACAGAGATACAGTAAAACTGGTTTTCTATTCAGTAAGGAAATAAGCTGAAACTGTAAAATGCAGTGGAAAACAAGCTTGCTGGAATGGTGGTGGCTTATCTCTGAGAAGAGATGCGATGACTATGCTCATTCACAAGAATATGATTACAATGAGGCTCTGAAGGCCTTTTTACAATAAACAAGAATGTAAAAAACCCTAGACATCCAAAATCCTAACCCTAGGAGATGAAGCGCCAAAAGTCACGTGGGCCTCGTTTGGGTAAGTTAGTACATCAACTTCTTGGGGTCGTAACTTTTGCATATGATCTCTATTTTAGGCGTACAATATCCCATTGGAAAGGTCTACACATTTTTCTGCTATCTATCAGAGGTCATTTTTTTTTTGGCGGGCCCTAAAAACGTTGTTTAGGGCCTCAAAACGGCCCTGCAAGTTAGGAACTTGAAAACTAGGAAAAAAACTGCCAAACTGGAAAACTGCCAAAATGAAACAATTGGAATAGGTGGGAGGCCAACGACATCCATATGGATCGGGAATTATCTAAAGCATTTGTACAAATATGGAAAGGAAGGGACAATTTGGTTCCCTCAGCAATGGTACTGTGGACAACGTTTCCTTCAAAATTTCAAAAGAAATCAATATCTTTAGCTAACAATTTGTACATAGGTGCAACTATCTTCATAAAATTTTCAATAAATATACTATAATAGCCAACGTGGCCCAAGAAACTTATTACTTCCTTTGGTGAATGTGGTGAGGGAAATTCCACGACGTCCTTCATCTTAGTCGGGTCCACTTTGATACTTGTAGAAGAAATGTGATGCCCAAGAACAATGCCCCATTTTGACAACATCTTACACTTTTTATTACTCAAGCAAACATTAGCTTCCTTACATATAATCAATACTTTCTTCAGGTTATCAAGTGCTTCCTTAAATGAGTCACCATAGACAGAAAAATTATCCATATAAATCTCAACACACTTGTGGATCAAATCAGAAAAAATACCCATTAATGCTCTTTGAAAAGTGGCAGGGGCATTGCACAAACCGAATGGCAAAACTCTAAAAGCAAATGTCCCCCGTGGAAATGTAAACATGGTTTTCTTTTGGTCTTATGAAGCAATTTGAATCTGATTGCACCCGCTGAAACCGTCTAAAAAGGAGAAGCATTGCTTGCCTACTAAGGTATCCAATACATAATTGATGAAGGGAAACACAAATTAGTCTTTTAGTGTTGGTTTATTAACCTCATGATAATCAACACATATTCTCCACTTATTTTATTTTTTATTCACGACTACTAGTGTGGAAACCCACTTGCTATCAGATATGGGGTATATAAAGTTAGCATCTAGTAACTTCTGTAATTCCTCTTTCACTATGTCTTTCAAGGCGGGATTCATGCGGCGTTATGGCTTCCTGACAGGTTTGGCATTTTCTTGAAGGTAGATATGATGTGTACATGTGTTAGGGTGAATTCCAGGCATGTCTTTATAGTCCCATGCAAATGCACCGAAGTGTTTTTGTAGTACATGAATCAGTTGCCCCTGGTGATCTGAGTCAAGTTCGGGGTTGATATTTAGGAATTTCTTTAGGCTTATTTCAATAGGAACAATTTATGGATCTGCAGTTTCTTTGATGGCTGATATAAGGAAAGATGCAGTCCTTGTTGGGTCAAAGTTTTCTTGAAAATATATATGAAAAATATGATTATAGGTGAGGGATACTTCAGGAAATGGTGTACAATCTATAACAGAGATGAACAGGCTCATAAAATCATCTTTTGATTGAATTTTGAACCCCCTCGATTATTCAATGGTCAGAAGGGGATGTAAAATTTCTGCATTTTTATGATTTTTAATTTCTACATTTTTAGAAGATTCAATTTCTACATTTTCGCAAGATTCTTGCACAGACAAAGGATCTCCCAGTGTTGGTTTGGTAGGTGGGTATAGAATGAGTTTTTTCATAGCTAATCCATTTGATATGGTCATCTATCTAGACCTACAACCGATGAAAGTATGAGTTATGGCCAGCCACAGTCTTCCAAGGATCATAGGGTGGCCTTCCATGTTGGTCTTAGGTTGGATAAATAGAAAATCCACGGGATAATCCCATGAGTCTAAAGTTACCATTATATCATCAAGAACACTAGCAGGATTGACCTGGGATCTATCGACATGTTCAAGTACCATGGGTGTAGGTAAGATATGGTCTAGTTGCAATGTTTCCATGGTCATAACGGTGATGATATTATTGCATTCCCCAAATTGATCAAAGAGTTTTTTATAGGGATATCATTGATGGAAATGGTGACTATGGGGTTCCCGGGGTCTCCATATTTATTCACCAATGGTTTCCCAGACATTAGCTTGATCAGTTGACCTACTACTTGGATCGTGAGGGGTTCTTTTCACTTCCTTCCAGGTTTCTTAATGCATAAATCCCTGATGGTTTTTGAGTATATGTGAATGTATTTTATGGCTTGCAACAAGGGTATTTTCACACAAACGTTTCGTAGCTCAGCATCTAAATCAAATTCAGGGAGGAAAATAGGCTTTTCTATGGCCAACCTCTCTAGATAAGGTGGAAGTTTAGGTGCTTGAGGTTTCTCTGTATGAGGAGTAGTAGGTGTTTGTGTCAAGATGGAGGGAGTAACTATTTTTCTTGGTTGGTTGTCATTGGTTGATTGTTCAGGAGTTTCCTCCCCTTCTATTTCCTCCTCAATGAAAACCATGGAATCTCTTGGTTTTAAGACTTTCCTTGATCTCAGATGTATATTTTGCAAAGGTATAGGGGTGACCATGTAAGTCATAAAATTTTGCGGCTCAGTGTTAAAAACAGGCTAGGTTGCTCTGTTGTTTGGATTAGGGACCGGTTGCGCAGGAATTTGAGTTAGCCTATGAGGGTTTTGATTTGCATCCAGCTGTGGTAATTGAGGGACTGTTGTTTGGGGTTTATTTATTTGTGGTTGAATAGTAAGATGCAATTGTGACATGGAAGAAGGGTATTATGGATATTACGAGTAGCTAGGATAAGGCATTGGGAATTGTTGTTGAGGCATGTTTCTGTAGGGGTTGCCTCGCCAATTTTTCTTCCAACGTTGAGTTTGAGTTTTTTGTTGTGGCCAAGTGGGTTGCCATGGAATTTGAGTGTTCCATTTCTGTTGATAAACATTATAAGGTGCAAAAGATCGTGAAAAAGGATCCCTTATGCTCTTGGATTCCATGGCCTCTTTGGTGCATCTTGAAAGGAATGTTTTGTAACCTCATTACTTCCCTTATATATGGCTTTAAGTCCAGGCAGTAAGGGGCAATTTTTGTTTAATTATCCTTTGCACATATTGCACAAACTTGCACATTATCCAATGGAAATTCTTAAAATGAATTTTTATTTCTACAACAGGGACAAAAAATATTTAAAACAACCTTTTCCTCTTCTTGTTTTTTCTTAACTTGAAACATATCTAGTTGAGAACTAAGAGTACCGAGAATTTATGTTTTAAAATTTTCCAATAAATTTCCTAATTCCATTATTGTTACTCCTCCTCCTGCAACAGATTTTGCTACTCTTGGTAAAACATCTCTCATTCCCTTACTAGATTTTTCTCGACTACTAGAATATCTCCTGCAGAAATCGCAAATGTCAGCAAATGGAAAATGAGAAATATCACCCGAACCCATCAAATTTAAAACATCAATATATTCTTCTTGTATCCCTTTAAAAAGATAGTTCTTACAATATTGTTATTTAAAGTACTCTGCTTGGTTTTCTGGAGGTTATAAAGAAACCTCTCCACGTAGTCCTCAAGGCTCTTCTCCTCTTGTTGTTGCATCTTGAAGATGTCATTCTAGGATTCTCTAGTCCTATAGTAATCTTGGTATTTTTTCAAGAAGGTACTTTTCATATCCTCCCAAGATCTGATAGAGTAGTCTTCAAGCCCCATGAACCATCTTAAGGTAGAATCTTTTAAAGTTGTAAGAAATAATTTTAATTTTTGTTCATCATCCACATAATTATAACTCCTACAGAGAATATCAAACTCAAATAGGAAAGCATCTGGATCCTCTGTGACCATACCTCTAAAATTTGGAAGAATCGAAGGGGGGATATTCTTCATTTTCACGTTCGTCATCAAATAGAGAATGGGAAATATGAAGGTTGTCTTTCCTTCTAGTTCTACATTCATTTCCTCCTCTTCTGCCATGTGGCCAAATAGACTAAATTCCCCTGGTCTTGGTGAGAATGGTGGCTCAACAACTGGATTTTGGTGGATGGTGAAGTTGTCTCTCATGTTTAATTCTAGAATTCCTCCCACCAAAACAGTCTCTACTTGTGAAATAATCATGTTTTGTGAAGTCCTAAATATTTTGTTTATGAGATTTGGATTGATAGTCTGATTTAGTGGTGGATCGATATTTGAAGTTGGCCCACCAATCTGCTTGTCTTCAACTAGTTTTTCTAGGAATTCTCCCTCTTCTCCCTACACCTTTTTCATAGTCGGTTCAGATTTTGGGGTGGCTAACCTTGATGTAGAAACCTCTCTTTTATGTGTGCTCCCTACATATTTATCAGTCGGGTTAGTAGGAGGAGTCTTATTGCTATCAAATAAATATGTTGGAATATCTATTTTTAAAAATCTACCCTTACTATCCCTAGTCCTAACCATTAGTTAACCACATTCCATATAGGGTTTGGAAGGACTCACAATAGTGGAAACGTAGGTTCTTACCTATCGTATTACTATCTTTCCGCCCCCCAATCCAAAAAGTGCTAAAAAACCAAACAAAAACTGAAATCGAAGAAACTAACCTCTTACCATTTACCTTTTAGCAGTTCCTTGACAACGACGCCAAAAATGTTGGGTAAATTAATTGTTGTATTAAACCCCTCTTTAATTGTCAACCAAGTTCGTAAGTTGATGAACTACAAACACAATTTTTGCGGGCAAAGGACAGAAGTATATCCTAATCTGTCTCCCAAAGAGAAAGAGAGCTAATTAATCTATCAAGAATTAATCAAAACATAAGGAAACTTGACAAAAAGAAACTCGGAAAATCATCACAATCCATACAACTAATCAAAGATCATGACAAAATACCATGACTCTGCCTGTAATGTCTAGATCATAATATGTGCATTAACAGTTGTGGAAATAGGAAGAAAGCAGTCTACTAACTAATGCTCACAGTAAATAAGTAAGAAATTAATTAAAAATAGAATGAGAATCACTCACACAAGTGTCCACATCAGTCAACCTTATGAGTCTAATCAAATCCTCACATAAGTGTGTTATTGACCTACAATAAGACTAGCCAGTCTGAAGAGAAACTTTGTATGTCTAACTTATTCTCAATCCCAAACACTCACTTCACATCAAGCATGACAGACTCACTGGGTGTTTCTGCATTCTTACACTTAGACAAGATGCTTGAGTGCAGAGGGATGACTCTATACAAGCCTTGTCACTGATCTTGACACATCTACTAGTGTGTGAAGCAATGAGATAAATTCTAATGCTAATCTGTCAATTTTTTTTTGTAAATATCAACGAAAGAATACAAGCACACAAACTTCATACAATCAAACCTACACTCTTGTTCCTTGAGCTAAAACCTTATTTCTTATTGAAAAAACTTCCATAGGCCACACAATCACTTAGTAAAATGAGAAACTAAAACCAACAAGAAAACCTTGTTAATAACTTTGAGAATTGTGCCCTTCAATGCCACAAAATTAAAGATGGACTCTATAGAACATAAAGATACATACTTTGTGATATATTCCATATGCGCAAAGACAACTTAGCTCTTGATATGAAAAAAGTTATGTTTCTTGAATAACTATAACATGAATCCAGGTCATCATAGAGCTTTTGTTTCATCTCATTATTTGTTTCATATATTCAAATCACAAGTCATCAAGTTAGTCTCCTTAAGCAAATGTTGGAAATATACTATAATTATGTCGCACATTCAAGATTCCCCAACTTGTTAACATATGCACCTTTACAAAATTTATTATAATATTCACTTATGAGGAAAAGAGACAAAGTTTAAGTTCTTTTAGGAGCACATTAGAAATTAACAATAGATAACTGACACACAATTAATTTCTTGTGTAATATCGACCCATGGAATTGAGAGCAAGACTCACATCAAATTGCACATCTAAAATCTTATCTTAAAGGTTAACAATGTATATAAGATTACGAAAGAACCTTGTATAAGATACACCTTAGTATGAAATCTTTAGATTACATTGTTCAAAAAAAAATATAAGTCTGCAGATAAGATTACACATACATGAATCAATCAACAAGAGCTCACTGATGCAAAATAACCACAACAAATAAAAAGTAGTTATTATATAGTAAACTCAGTTTATCGGGAGAGGTGGGCCCACGCCTTCCTAGGTAGTGAGTGAAAACAAACTCAGAGGTTCACAAGTACAATAATACCATGAACTAAACCCAAATTTGTATTAAAGAGAAATTGATACCAAACTTATAGTACTTCCATTATAATGTATGATGTTCAGAAATGTAGTGCACAATACTAAGCATTTCCATGATTACAATCAGTAGAATAACCCCCAATTAATTGTTTATAGAGTAAGACAACCTATATATCAAGATATGAGTTTGCATAGGATTACATTGACCTCCCCTGTTCTCATAGAGCTAGGGAGAAAAAAATGGTTACAAAGATAGAAAATCAAACTGACTTTGATTCCCTTTAACCTCTAGTACAAACTTCGGAAAATAGATCAATAAAACTGGATACTATTACTATTCATGAGTCCTAACCTCGATTTGGTTCTGTGTTGGAAGATATGTCTGGGGGTTGAATAGAGGTCTCGCGCTAGCAAGGAGAAGGTTGGGCACAAATTAATAGGTCAACATCCATCTCAACATTCATATCGATAATACCCATATGGCCAAATCCAATCTGGGCACGTGCAAATAGGAGAAGTTACAAACTCAGGTACCAGAATGTATGTATTGGTATTAGAATGCCTGAAATGGCATGGGAACAACTGTCACAGTAAAAAGTTGAGCATAACTTTTATCATTGATAAAATATAGCTCAAGAATCCTTATTAATCTACTAAAAACTCAGAAAATATCAAAATAAAACAAATTTTACCTCATGCACTTGTCAAAGGTCTTAAGCTTGCAAAAATGGGTAAATAGATGACAATAATTTAGGTTTAGATGCATAGATAAGGAATTGGTGACCCGAGTGACAAAATGGGAGCTCAACATATATTTTTAAAATCTCTAAATCCACCCAAAATATCATAATTACATCTAACCAACTAATTATTTAGAATTCAAATTTATTATTTGTCAGATTCCAGGAAGGATTAAAATTTAAGCAATACCTAAAAACAGGTTCACTACAATAATTTTTTTTAAAAGATCACTATGATATAATAGTGGGCATTAGCTATTGCATGGTGGCATTTATTGGAATAAAGTCTTTCAAAAAGTGAGAGGAGTACAATAAGTTCTTTACTTTCAGACTTCACATATCTCACCAATTCCATTAGTGGAAACAAATGTCATCAATTCCATTGGTAGTCTCGTCATCCAACACTTAAGATGTTATGAACCTCCAACTCCTCACTAGTAACTTCACTCGTTTGGATGAATTTTCACCATACAAATTATTCAAAAGGAATAAATTAGTAAGAGGAATACACTAATTATATCTATGTGGAGGTATATTAGAATGGAATATATACAATTTTCTTTTTTTAATAATTATATCTATGTGGAGGTATGGTATAATGGAATATATACATTTTTTCCATGTTAGTGTGGTGAGGTACAAGTTTTTTCTTTTGAATAAACATTTTCCTAAGTAATGCTCATTATGTTAATTATGCCCTTACCTCTTTAGTGGTGAGCGTATTTGAATATACTTTGTTTAAAAGGAAATTTCAATGTGTTTTATTCATCTTTTCATGATTCAAGTTACTCAATTGGAATATATCACATTGCTTATGTCGCTCAATCTAAGTCTAAGATTTTTATCTATTTTTCTACATATGAGGATAAATATGGTGCATAACAAATGCCAATGATGCACACTAGCTAGGCCCACAATGTCATGGTGCTAGGATGGAATCCTATCCATAAACTTCCTTTGGCTTTCCCTGTGGATTTTTTGTAGACTTGTTAAAGTCTTACAACTTGGTAATACATCATCTTTTGGAAACTCCTAACATCCGTGTACGTTGCCAAAGTGCGATAGTTCTAAATAAATCACTTGATATGTGAAGTAGAGGAGAATCTCACATATTATTTGTACTAGGGAGGGACACAACATTTGCAACCAAGTTATGGTGACACACCATGGGGGTTTTTGAACAATATTGGTGGTAGATAGAGAGAAAGAGAGTTTCTTAGCATATAATTGGATTCAATCTAGAGGAGAGTTCCATTGATGGTCTGAAATAGTTGTTTCCTCCAAAATTTATTTCTCATTTCATAGAATGGAATTACCAAACAAAGAGTTTGATGACGTCATGGACTAAGGTATCAAAGTGAGCCAAAAGAAATTATTGACTTCCATGGGGCTCGCAAATCTTGAACACTGACTTGAATCTAAACAACAAGTGAATTAATTTAGTCTTGCATACCATTGGTAATGTTGAATGGGAATGATGAATGGTGTGTATGTTGAAGGGCCCATTGTTCTCAATATTTTTTCCATTTTTGTACTCCTTCTCTGATAGTTTCTCATCGTCAATTGATGGCTCATGATGGTGGTCATATATGTTGATTGACATTGTATTTGACATTCATACCAATGACAAGGCTTGTTAGATTCTATTTAGTGAGGGAGGCACTGGAAGTTCTAGTTAGGGAAGGTGTTGTTGTATCTAGTATAGTGGTGTAGACGCAACATGGTGGAAGTCCTTGATGAGGTGCCAACATGGCACCACAATGACATACGCTAGGTAGAGGACCTAGCGGGCACCCATTAGGGACTATATTTATCCTTGTCATCAATATATCAATCAAGATGCTTGATTGGGATAATTTTTCAAACACCTTGCATGTATTGTCCATATACTTCAAATATTTATCTAATAAATCATTGGTGTAGTGGCATGATGATTAGTTATCTATAGGTTCCCTGATCCTAGGGTGAGACAAGACAAATGAGCTATAGTAGGGGTCAGATCCCTGGGATAAACCTAATTAGAGGCAAACCATTGGCATCTACCAAAGTTTGAAATAGGTAATATCAACTAAAGTCTTACCCCCTATGCAAACACACTATGACCACTCCTAAATCCCTTGTGTAAGGAAAGAGCCATCCCCAATATAAGTAAAACAAACTATCAAATGATATAAATAGTATGAGTCCACCATATAATTCAATATAAAAAGAAAAAGAAAAAAAATGAAACCTAAAACTGAAAGAAAAATTAAAGAAAATACATTTTTTTTAAATAAATAAATAAAAACTTTAAAAAACCAACTTAAAATATTATAACACAAGTTATAATTTTCTTATCTTATCATTACTAAGAGCTTACTTGATCCAGATTATATTGAGAACAAAATGTTGATACTGAGAGGGGGGTGACTCGGTATCAAGTACAGTTTAAAAACTTTTTCAACTTATACTTAAACCATTCAATTATATCCAATGAGAAATGAACAATAGTATAAGAGTTACATCAATACACCACAATACACCATGCACAATATATGAGAAACAATCAATAGTTATTGGTCAAGGGAAGTAATGATTTCCAAAGGTAGATACATCTTCCAAATATAAAGGGAGGGATAAACCTCCAAGAGGAATATACAATCCTCCAATATCAAGAGAGGGTTGACCTCTCCATCCTTGCCCCTTCCTTCCACCCAATAATATATGAGAGATAATAAAACTTTACATTAAATCATCACCATCAACCAACCATCACATAAAGCCTGATAATGTTTTCTGATACTTCTTAAACTTATGTAATTCTTCAATTCTTGGAACACTTTGATCCTATATATAATATCTATCAATGTATTCTCTGAAACTCCTCCAAGTTTCACTCCTTGAATCCTCCCCCAAAAATAATTTATAGAAAGAATAATAGACTTTATTCAATTCTGGTTTATTCAGGAGAGCGAACTTGTACATAATTCCTCGCGCTCAATATTTAACCTCTGATTCTGAAACTCGCACACAAGAAACTAAAGTCCGTACTCTTTCCAATGAAATTGGTTCCACTTAATTTGGATTCTCTATGAATAAGTTATGATTGTTTGACCCGAAACACCTGTTTATTGACTAGCTTCAAGACTGGTCAAAAACCCTATCTTCCACAGAGTGTATCTCCATAATTATAAATAATAAAGAGCTAAAACTTTTACCATAGGTACCTTGATATGTCTTCTCAATACCATAGCAATTTCAACATCTGAAGCGTTCTAGAAAAAAACGTTATAGTGAAAATGGTAAGATGACCTGAAAATAACATACCTTAGAACACATCACCAAAAGGCTTCATCCTCCCTTGAAATCCGGCCTTCTTTATTTCTGATTTCCTCTAAAATTATACTTGTTTATCAAATTAATGTATAATGATATTTATTTATACCATTTATGTCACTTCCTTTTAACATTAGGTCCGACCTGACACTTTCTTATTTTGTAATTATTTTCTTTAATTATCTTCAGGGCCTACATGTACTTCCTTCTTCAATTCACTTTGTCATCTTCAAAAATTCATTTCTCCTCAACCATGAGGATCCACATGAAGTTCCACCTACCACCAGAAACAACATGATGTATCCTATCCATCCATGGGTTTTTTTTCTGCATGTACATTGTCCTTCATGTCCAAATACCTCATCAATCTTGCGGTCCAAAACCAATGACTAGGGTTGACATCAATGACAACAATCAATCTTCCAACAATCTCCCCCTTTGTCATTGATGGCAACACTCATGCTCCCCCTATCATCATGATCCCAATTTCTCTCCCCCTTTGACATCAATGGCAAAGGGTAGGGCTGCTCCCCCTGAGTTTAATGACAAAAGATAACTCTCTTCTTTGGGTTACTCCCCCTGAACACGTGGCACTCAATAATACTTCATCCTTATTTTTGGTCTTTGGGACTTTTTATTCCTTGGAATCCTTTTGTGTGGATTTTGTATTCTCTTTATTCTTCATGTCTAGGATGTAGATGTTGTTCGGTCTTCTTGTTGCAGTTGCAACCAATCTTCCTAAGTTATTTCTTTGATTTTACATTTTCGGGACTCAAACGTAAGAGTGTATCCTTGATCACATATTTTGCTGACAATGAGGAGATTATGCTTCAGATCTTCAACCAATAGAACTTTTCCTACTTTACATTTTCACTTCCAAGCTTTACAAATCCTTTTCCAAGTATTTTGGTAGATGAGTCATCTCCAAATGCAACATTTCCACCCTTTTTCTTCAAGCTGAAAAATTTGCTTTGATCTCCGATCATATGAGATGACCACCCACTGTCTATGAACCATTCATCTTCTTCTTTGAATTCTTTAGCGACCAATGTTATTCGACAATTTTCATTGTGTGGAATTTCTTTCCTTTTCCATGTTGTAGTTGGTATACAAACATTTGGCATATGATTATCTTCCTTCATCTCTCTGCAATCTCATGCTTTGTGACCAAGATTATTGCACTTGTAACATACAATGGTTTGATCCATTAATGGGTCAAATGGATTATAATTTATGTTGATTGGTATATGAATGTTTCCATATCTACTATTTTCACCATTCATGTAGCTTGCATAGTTATTCCTTTCATTGATTCTACAATTGATTGCCTTGTGTCCAAAATTTCCACAAGTATAACAATGTTCAAGAAATAAATTATGATACCTAGGAGTAAGTGATCTTCTTTGTGGTGTGGTCCACCTGGGTTCACGATCTATTCTTCTGTAGTTTCCTTCATAATGATTGCTTTCATACCTGATGGGAGAGGGTCTTCTTGATGTCTCATTCCTTCTGAATTCTAGTCTTCTATCTTGTTGTTCAACTTGTTCTGGAGTGTTGGTTTCATCATTTTCAACTTCCTTCTCTTGTTTTGTTGTCTTCAAACTATCATTGTATTCTAGTCCTGTCTTGTCGTTTGGAGATCTTTGACTGCTAAGGATCTCATCTAATTTTTCAATGCTTTTTTTAAACTTCTTCAACTTTTCTATTGTCAATAGTAGCTCCCCTTTTGTGTGATCCAATTCTGCTTTCAATTTCTCATAATCTTCTAATTGTTGCTTCAAGCTATTAACAGTCTTTTCAAGCTTGTAATTCTCTTTTTCACAACTACTCAATTCACCTTTTAGTACTATGTTTGTGTTTCTAAGCTTGCTATTTTCAGTTTCAACATGCTTCAACTTTTCAAGATTCTCATCTTCTTGTTCACACTGCATTTTCTTTGTATCCTCAAAAGGAATCAAGGTTGGTGTCTTCATCTGAATCTTCTTCAAAAATGATTTCTTCTTCTTTAGAATTCTTGTGATCATCATCCTGGGTTTCTTGGGTTATGAAGAGAACTTCTTCTCCATCATTATCTTCTTCATCACTCTCATCTGAGGAGATGTCATCATCCTTGGAGTAGAAGCTCTTTTTATTCTTGAGACTTCTCTTTTTATAGTAGCAGTTTTCAACAATATGTCCTATTCTACCACAGTTAAAGCATTTGAGAGGAGACTTACCTTTGTATCTTCCACTTCCCTTCTGGAACCTTCTTACGAAATTTTCTATTTCTTCATCAAGATCATTATCCTTGTCTTTTGTATTCTTTATGGCTTTAAAGGCTTCTTCATTGTTTGGCTGATCACTTTCTGTACCTGTTCTCATTTGATATGCTATAAGAGACCCATGTAATTCATCCATTGTCATTTTGATCAAGTCCCTAGTTTCTTCAATGGTAGAGACCTTAGCATCATACTTCAAGAAAAGTGATCTCAACACTTTTTGTACAACCAACAATTCATCGAGCTCTTCACCTAATCCTCTGATAGCATTAACAAATTCATCAAATCTAAGAAGATAGGTTGCAATATCTTCCTTTTCATTCATCTTCAAATTTTCAAATTCTGCTCTATGTTGTTGAAGCTTGACCTGCTTAACTTTTGGATCACCTTCATAGATACTCTTGAGTTTGTCCCATACCTCTTTAGCAGTGCTACAACCCATCACTTTGCTAGAAATGGTTGGTGCCAATGCTGCTAGAATAACATGTATGAATTTTGAATTACAACTCATAAGATTCTTCTCATTTGGATCGGTTGTAGCATTATTTGGGATTACATAGCCATTTACAACTGAGTACCAAATGTCTACTCCCAAATGCGTTAGGTAAGTTTTCACTCTATCACTCCAGTATGCATAATTTCTTTCATCAAATTTTTGAATCCCATTTGAAATGTGCTCAAGGTCATCCATCTCTGCTCAGGATTTTCCTTCCAGTGGTTAAACTGTTCTGAAGGCAACCTGCTCTGAAACCAATTGTTGATACTGAGAGGGGGGTGAATCAGTATCAATTACAATTTAAAAACTTTTTAAACTTATACTTAAACCATTCAATTATATCCAATGAGAAATGAAAAATAGTATAAGAGTTACATCAATACACCACAATACACCATGCACAATATATGAGAAACAATCAATAGTTATTGGTCAAGGGAAGTAATGACTTCCAAAGGTAGCTACAACTTCCAAATATAAAGGGAGGGATAAACCTCCAAGAGGAAGATACAATCCTCCAATATAAAGAGAGGGTTGACCTCTCCATACTTGCCCCTTCCTTCCACCCAATAATATATGAAAGATAATAAAACTTTACATTAAATCATCACCATCAACCAACCATCACATAGAGCCTGATAATGCTTCCTAAGACTTCTTAAAATTCTATAATTCTTCAATTCTTGGAATAATATGATCCTATACATAATACCACTCATTGTATTCTCTGAAACTCCTCCAAGTTTCACTCCTTGAATCCTCCCCAAAAATAAGTTATAGAAAGAATGGTAGACTTTATTCAATTCTGGTTTATTCAGGAGAGAGAACTTGTACATAATGCCCCACGTTCAATATTTAACATCAGATTCTAAAACTCACACACAGGAAACTAAAGTCTGTACTATTTCCAATGAAATTGGTCCCACTTAATTTGGATTCTCTATGAGGAAGTTATGACTATTTTACCCAAAACACCTGATTATTGACTAGCTTCAGGACTGGTTAAAAATCATATCTTCCACAGAGTGTATCTCCATAATTATAGCGAATCAAGAGCTGAAAATTTTAACACAAGTACCTTGATATGTCTTCTAAATACCATAGCAATTTCACCATCTGAATCATTCTAGAAAAAACTTTATAGAGAAAATGGTAAGATGACCTGAAAATAACATATCTTAGAACACATCACCAAAAGACTTCATCCTCCCTTGAAATCCAACCTTCTTTACTTCTTATTTCCTCTAAAATTTGACTTGTTTATCAAATGAATGTATAATAATATTTATTGATACCATTTATGTCACTTCCTTTTAACATTAGGGCCGACCTGACACTACCTTATTTTGTAATTCTTTTCTTTAATTATCTTCAAGGCCTACATGTACTTCCTTCTTCAATTCACTTTGTCATATTCAAAAATTCATTTCTCCTCAACCATGAGGATCCACGTGACGTGCCACCTACCACCGGAAACAACATGATGTATAATATCCATCCATGGGTTTTTTTTTTGCATGTACATTGTCCTTCATGTCCAAATACCTTCATCAATCTTGCGGTCCAGAACCAATGACTAGGGTTGACATCAATGACAACAACCAATCTTCCAACACAAAATGATATACAAACAAAACTATAGCAGAGAACACATAAGTACAGTGAAACCTGGAAATTGTATTAATGAATAAAATAATAGAGTACTGTAGAATACAAACTAGCTAGAATGGTGGTAGCTTATCTTTGAAGAGAAAGAGATGCCGACTATGTGCATTCGATAAAAGATATTACAAGAGGTACAAAGAGTGACGTTGTTGGCTACATCATGAAGGAATAATAATATGTCCTTTTACAAATGGTGGGGGGGGGGTTATATATATAGTACTTACAAATTCCCTTTCCATCAAAAGTCATATCGAGTTTCACTTATTTTAATATTACTATATGTTTTTATTTTCTTTATCTCAATTTACAATACCATGGCTTACAAAAACCATGGGCTCATACCACCAATGGTAAAAACTTAATTAATAATTGTGTAAACATATTTTTACCATTTTATTATTGTTATTTATTTTATTTCTTTCCACCCTTAAAATACCATTGGTGTATACCATGGTTTATCAAAACCATGGGCTCAGAAATGTTGATTCAATGGAATAGGTGGATGGCCACCGATTTCCACTTAGATCCGTCCTCCCCCCCTTAGGAAGCAATGGTCCCCATTGTGTCAAGTTCCTGTAGGATATGGGGAAACTTTTGCTAAATATGAATCCTGGTGATCCACTTGCCTTGTTGAAGAAGTTGTCTTTCTTTGAAAACCCGATAGATTTGTATGATCTATTGTCACCAACCTGAAACTTGCATGGAACTTGACGCTATTTGTGTTTTTTCTTGTATTTGGTATTATCCTTTCGAAGGATGTCAAGAACCAGTGTTGGAGGTGCTATCTTTGTTCAACAAATCCATATTCTTGATCTTCCTCGGTCTAAGTGTAGCAGGACTCTATTGGTGAAGATGCAACAAGAAGGGCTACCTCAATGGGGGCTAATTGTTGGAACCCCAAGAACACCTTAAAAGGGTTGTGGCCAATAGAGATATGAAGGGCTCTGTTATAGCTTTTCTTGACTTAGCAGTGTCGAGGCACCCCTTTAGATGAAGAAAAAACATCTTTGTGCTCCTCTACAATATCGTCTACCTACTTCTGTTGTATATAAAGGTCTTGGGCTGAGGCTGTAGTGGTCATATTGACCTTTTGTTCACCTTATGATAAAATCATGAAGAGGCTAAAATTTGTGGTCTAAGAGGTTACTTTGCAGCACTGTTTTTCCAATTTCAATGAAGTGGTAGTAGTAGAAACTACCTTTGGTACCCTATAGAGTTGAACCCCTAGGGTAAAAATGACACTACAAAGTTGAGAATCATAAACAACACGATGTTTCCACATATATGGTTGTCCCAAAATAACATCACAGACTTCAAGTGGGGCAACATCACATAGTACATCATATTTGAAGGGCTTGATGCAATAGGACATGCACATTGTTGGTTGAAACAAAGGTCTCATTCCCGGCTTAACCATCCGATGGTGTATGTTTGGGGGTGTGCCATTGTTGGCAACTTCATTCTCTTAAAGACATCATCTCAGATTAGGTTATTCTAGATTCCATTGTCAATGAAATGCAGTGGGATCCCCTTCACCCACATATGTGAGTGGAAGAGGTGCTCCCCCTCCTTAGGCTCCCCTAGTTCTTCTAGTTGGATTTTTTTGGTTGCAATGGTAGTAGTGGGTTCTGCATCGATGATCTGTTTCCATTTATTGTGATATGAATCATAGTTAGGGCTACGACCTGATTATTTTTCTTTGATCTTGACAAACAATGATTGTTTCATGCAACATTCATCAGTGTTGTGTTGGAGGCTCTTATGGAACTCACACCACTTTTTGGTGTCCTTCTTTGACTGCCCATCACCTTTGTTTGTCTACATCTTGGATTGGATCTCTTGAGGTTGGCCTTCCTTTCTCTGAACCTTTCTCTGTGACTTAGGACCACCTTTTCCATGCTTCTATTGTTACAGATTTGCAGAACTGAACTCCCTCTTATTTCACTGCTTAAATTTATTCTCGATTTTGACAACATATCGATAAGCAAATCCTAGTGAGGATATGTCCAAGAAATCCATCTTTGTTTGGATGTACCTGAGTAGGCCACTGCAGTACTTCAGAACCAAGTGTCTCTCAAAATCTTGAATACCCAACTTTGAGTGCAGGGTATGGAAGATGTTGGTATACTTTGGCTGATCCAAGAGGATCTCCACACAAGGATTCAATAATTTGAACACCATGAAGACGATCATTAAAATGTTTATTGATGATAGGTGACAAAGATTAAAAGGAATGATTAATTCTTAAATAAAATGATTAATACTTTAAATGAGTGTCAGAAGCTCAAGCATTATTCAGTCAAATTGGAAAAATGATTAATACTTGGAGTGAGTGGAATTACTCATGTATTTTTCATTTAATTTGTAAAAAGGGGAAATTAGTTGTGTGAGAATCCACCTCACAAATTAGTTTCCTAGTTTTAAGGGGAAAATAGTTTTTTGTGAAAATCCACCTCACAACTAGTTTTTCTATTCTCAAGAAGAGGACGAGAGTATCATAGGTTGGTTTGGGATTCTTTCTCATTTTATCACAAGTATTTTCCTATTCTCAAGGGGAAATTAAGGGTGTAACACCCCAGGTTTTGACCCCCATATTAAATAATGTATTTTGTTAATTGTTAAGAGGCTAGAGGGCCCAAACAATTAAAAGAGGCCAGTGTGCCTAAGAAATGTAATGTTTTGATCATTATTAATAATAAACACATTGTTGGCTGCTATACGAACAAGGACTAGAGTTATAGGGGGCTATGATTTCACAAGAGAGGGGGCTTGAGGGGCTAAATGTTTATTTCTTATTTTTAATTACCCTTTTGTCTAAGGGAGAAGATCAATTACGTGAGCTTCTTGGGGAAGGCCAGGAGGTTCTTGATTCCCCACGAAATACTTAAACCCACCCCTGGTCTATTGGGGGGTTGGTTATTCACTCGTTCACTTGCTCACTGGTTCATTGGTTCATGCACTTACCCACTCGTTCATTCATTCCATTCTTAACTATCACTCATTCGTCCTTCCTCATCCGTGTCTTGGCTTGGGGAAAGCGAAACAAACTGTTGAAGAGTAGCCATGGTATTGTTGGATGTAGAGGTCGTTGGTGTAATCCAACCATGACTTGAGGCCTGCATGTCTGAGATGCTTTGTCCTGTGTCTAGATTTGTTAACAATTGCGAGTCCTGAGAGTTCCAGGATGGATATTCTGGACCAGTTGCGTTGGAGCCCTGGAAGGAGAAGAAATGCCTGAGGGACTGCATGGTAGAGAAGGGTGGGGGTCCATTCTCTTGGGTGGTGCAAGCTGGGTAGAAGAGAGTTGGGTACTTGGATTGTTGTGAGTGCTCGGAAATCCTATGAGAGCTTGAGTGTTAACTGGTTTGGGAAGCCAAGTAACACTCTGGAACCGTCCTTGTGAATTCATAGCCCTGGCTCAGGGGTGACACTGTTGTTGAGATTTGGAACAATAGTGTCTGCGGTTGGGTAGAACGTCCTTGGTCTGCAGCCAGTTGGTGTTTTCTTTTATAAAGATAAGTGCTCTCTGTTATGGTATTATTTACATGTATATGAATGTATTCTGCTGTGTATTTATTTATCGTTTAATTGAATCTTTAGGCTATGCATGCTTTCTGGTTATTGTTGTGCATGTCGTTATATGTTTTCTTTTATGAATCCTTATTAATTTAAAGAGGTATTGGTAAGAGAAAGAAGTCTGAGTGTGGGATTGAAGGTAGCGTACCCCATCCTGTGGGTGGCAGGGTATGTTACATATTGGTATCAGAGCTTCTAGTTGAAACACCAGGTCGATATGGTCCGGGTCTATTGGTCAGAGTCTCATGGTTGAGATCTAATTCTGACCTTGAATTTGAAAATATCAGGAGGAATGTCATTGCATAATTTACGTAGGAGCTAGAACGTCAGAGATCCTTTGTAAGGGATCGAAGGATCATGACCGTCCCTTTCGAATGTGGGAGCAATCGCCACTATGGGATCAAGAGAGATCTGAGATCCTTGGATTGGAGGGAAAGTGAACAAGGGTCGTCTAATGAAGGTGAAGCAAAAGGTTGATTAGGTTTAATTCACAACCATCAGATCTCATTGAAGGGAGATCGACGGTGGGGAGCCATTGCGGAGATCGGGAAGGAAATTAGAGCGTGAGAAAGTTGAGACTCCGCAATCCCTTACGATCGTTGATCTTTCTCGATCAATAGATCAATGGTGGATATCAATCCCACTACGAATGAGCATTTTTGCATTGCGGAGATCGGGAAGGAAATTAAAGCATGAGAAATTTGAGTTTCCGAAATAACTCCTGCCCGTTGATCTTCACGGTCCATTAAAGCACGACTGTCGATCTTGCAAAGTGAGGTAAGTGCCCGAAGGTTAAGCCGAGGTCACAGCTCTTGGTCACATGTAGAGAAAATAGAGTGAACTTTGTGCAATTCTTGTCCGTCAATACAGGCAAGGGATATGTGTCGACAAATCAGCTAGTTCGGATGTTCAGCGTTCGGGAGAAATGGAATGTACTGATGTGAAATCTCTAGAATTCCCCAAGTCCTTCGACCGTTGGATAGAGCGGTGGGTTTCAGGAGTTTTGAGGACTGACAGATCTACGCATGGGTGATTGTGATTTTTAGATCTCACAACAGTTCGGGAGTCTGATGTTCAGGACAAACAAAGTTTGCTAAGGCGAAATCTTCCAAAGCCTGAAATTTTGAAGTGACGTGGCTCGCTGACGTCACTTGGGATTATGTGGACACATGGGATGTATGCCACATGTCAGTGAATTTTGAACCTATGAAATATTGAAATGTTAGTTAGAACGTGACACATGTCACCCGCCTAATTGGTCCACGTGTCCACTTCTAGTATTTCTCCACATGGCGACAGATCGTGCAGTACGGACACTGGTCACTCCAAAGGAAAAATATGTGATATTTTGCGTTGGGTTGAGAGCTCCTGAAGTCTCAAAGGTTAGAGTACATATCGATCATTGATCCTAAAAGGTAGGTGGCAGTAGATCTCATATTTCAGAGACTAGGTACTCTTGGGGTTTTCAAGTCTCTATGAGTGAAAAGTATCGAAGCCCAAAGTCGTGAAGGAACGTAGACCGTCGATTTAGGATCCCTTCAAGAACTTTCTCAACTGTTGGATCAAGCAATGGAAGGACAGGTTAATCACTTCGGTGAATTGTCACTCTGAGGGAGTTGAGCAGCATGGGAACTGAATGTATCGGACTCCCAGAGCGTCGAATTAATAGAGGATCGTCCGTCCCAACACTTGATTAAGTCACAGACCGTCGATCTCGTGAAGCCTCTAGATGGGGGCAGGGTCTTCCATTTGAGGGGAGATTAAATCTCGAGCGTCTGATCCTTGTGTAGGAGCTAATGGAGATTTTGACGAAGGGTAACTCCGAGAGGAAACAAGAGTTGAAAACAGAGAACAGCGAAGGTCGAAGTATGGAGGACTTTGTCTCAGCACCAGTCCCATCCACAAGTAAAAAAAGGGGGGGGGCTTGGGAGGTAACTTAGCCGCGAGTTTATGGCTCCACAAGCCCTGTGTGAAAGAACACAGAGCGAGGCGCTAAGGAAGGGACTAAGCCATGGATTCGAACCATGGTCACTTGAAATATGGTTTGAGGGAAGCACCTGCACATAATGAAATTCTATGTTATCCAAGGATAACATGACACTGTTATTTTGCAAAGAATGAGGATATATTCTTCCTGAACTAAGAAGAGAAGGACCTGTAGCAGTGTTTGGAAAATTTCTTTATATGCATAATTCTAATAAAATGGTCACTTGCACATTTTGTAGAATTAAGATATTTAAACATATTGGCTCATAATGAAGATTCAAGAGATGGAAGAAGGTGAGGTATCCTCCAGCCGTGATAGAGAGACCGAAGGCCAGAATACCAGAGTTGGTAATGCAGAGACAGAATCCAATGGACATAAGGACATAGGAGAGCAAGAAACATTAATAGAAACTGTAAGAAGCCTAAAAATAAAAGTGCAGAGCTACAAAGCAGACAATGAGAGGTTGATGAGAGAGCAAAGTCAGATAAATTCTCAAGTGTTGTAGAGCTTAAACCAATTACAGAGGAAAACAAGGAATGGATCCGAGAAAGGGGAAGAAGGCAGGTTTTGTGAAAGAAGAGATGATCATGGAAGAGATGGTTATTCAAGAAGTTCTAGAAAAACTCATAGACGTCACTCACCTCCCTACTCAACAAGGAAGTTTTATGCATCTGAAGATTCCATAAGTAGTCCAGAGGTGTCTCCTATTAGGCACCAAAGAAGAAGGAATGAATTGGACAGTTTGCAAGGAGAGTTGAGGAAGAGAAAATGATGTTGAGGCATGGTTTCTTGGACTCATGAGATATTTTCAATTGCATAACTATTCATCAAACCTAGAAGCCAGGAATGCCACCTACCATTTACACGGGAAAGCTCCAATGTGGTGGGATCAACTGAAGCAAGTTGAACATATTAATGAGAGTAGGATCACTTGGAAGAAGTTCAAGAAGTACTTCCAGAAGGAGTACCTCTCAAAGAATTTCTATGACAAGAAAATGCAGGAGTTCTTTGAACTCAGGATGGAAAGCATGACTATGGCAGAATATGAGAAGAAGTTCTTGGGGTTGTTAAAGTATGGTGGGTTCATTAATGATGATAAGGTGAAAATACAAATATTTCTATGTGGATTGCCAGCCTTTTATAAATAAAATATTAGGTATGATGAGCACAAGAAATTGACTGAGGCCATAAGGAAGGCTACATACATGTATGAGCAAGGCCGGGGAAGAGAATCCCTGCAAAAATCTTGGAAGGATAAGAGGAAGGAGAATTTCGATCAAAGGAGAAAAGGATTGAAACCTCCCTGCAATAGGAATGAGCCTAATAGAAATCATCAAGATCAATATGCTAAGGGTGAATCCAAGAAAGAAGACTCCCTGGGAAAAAGGGGAAGACCACCAATACAATGTTGGGGATGCAAAGAAGATCACATGTACAAGGATTTCCCACACAGAAAGGACATAGTGAAGACTGTGCACAACGTCCAAGAGGCTACAACAGTCGAAGATATGGGAATAATTTATGCATCTTTAGATGATCGACAAGCAGAGTACCAATCCAATATGATCAAGGTGGAAGGTAAGATCATAAATCGGTCTGTTTCTATTTTAATTGATTTAGGAGCAAGTCATTGTTACATTGATCCTAAAATAGTGGATAGATTACATTTGGAGAAAAGTAAGCTTGGAAAATCAAGTTTGGTCTAGTTAGCCACTGGAACCAAAAGGAGAGTCCATGATATGGTCAGAAGTTGTTCCATAACTCTTAATGGTGTGAATACTAGTGTTGATATGAATATCATACCCTTGGGGTCTTATGATATTCTAATTGGAATGGATTGGTTGGACAAGTATCATGTTGTCCTAGATTGTCATAGCAAGACATTTACCTGTCTTGATGGAGATGGAAAACATAACACTGTGAAAGGAGCTCCAAGACCCATATCAATAAGGGAGATTTCATCCTTACAGCTGAAGAGATGTTTTAGAAAAGGATGTCAATTGTATGCAACTCATGTGGAAGAATCAGAAAATACAAAGGGGCCAAGACTTGAATATTTCTCAGTACTACAGAAATTTGAAGATGTATTCCAAGAAATACCAGGGTTGCCACCAAGAAGGGAAATATATTTCTCAATTGATTTAGTGCCGGGAGCTTCCCCAATATCAAAAACACCTTACAAAATGAACACACCAGAGTTAAAAGAATTACAAATGAAGTTGGAGGAATTGTTGAAGAAAGGGTACATACATCCAAGTGTTTCACCTTGGGGAGCACTAGTACTTTTTTTCAAAAATAAGGATGGAACCTTGAGGTTGTGTATTGACTTTCGACATTTGAATAAGTATACTATAAATAACAAGTATCCTCTACCTAGAATTGATGACCTCTTTGATCAACTAAGAGGAGCAAAGATATTTTCAAAGATGGACCTGAGGTCAAGATACCATCAGGTAAGGATCAAGGAAGAAGACATTCATAAGACAACCTTTAAAACCAAGTATGGGCATTATGAATTTGTAGTGGTGCCATTTGGACTGACCCATGCACCAACTGTCTTTATGTGCTTAATGAATGGCATATTCAAAAATTATTTGGATAAATTTTTCATAGTATTATTGGATGACATACTTGTCTATTCCAAGTCTGAAGAGGAGCATGAACATCACTTAAGACTGGTATTGCAAGTGCTAAGAGAAAATCAGTTGTATGCCAAGTTGAGTAAGTGTTATTTTTATCAAAAGCAGATCCATTACTTGGGACACATTATTTCAGAGTAAGGCATAGTAGTAGATCCAGAGAAGATTGAATCCATTAGAGGATGGCCAACACCCAGAAATGTGTCAGAAGTCATATCTTTTATGGGATTCAATGGTTACTACAGAAGGTTCATAATAGGGTTCTCTAAGATTTCTCATCCCATCACTTCTTTGCAAAAGAAGGGAACTAAATTTTAATGGACACCTAAGTGTGAAGAGAATTTTAATAGGTTGAAGGAATTACTTACTAGTGCACATGTGTTAAGGATTGCTGACCCAAATGAATTTTTTTTGGTATGTACAGATGCATGTAAGGAAGGAGTTGGGGGAGTCCTCATGCAAAATGGACATGTCATTGGTTATGATTCCAGAAATCTTAAGAAACATGAGAGGAACTATGCCACGCATGACTTGGAGCTTGCTGCCATTGTCCACGCCTTGAAGATGTGGAGGCATTATCTCATGGGGAAGAGATTTGAATTAAGGATAGACCACATTGGCCTGAAGTATCTTTTTGAACAACCAACCTTGAATGCCAGGAAAACAATATGGTTGGAATTTTTAAGTGAATATGACCTCGATATCAAGCATATCAAAGGAAAAGAGAATAAAGTTGTTGATGAACTTAGTAGAAGAGTGCATCTCATGCATGCTACTGCTATTAGTATGCATCAGTCAGACTTGAAGATAAAATTTTAGATGATCTTGTTACAGATCAACATTACCTACAGGTAAAGCAAATCTTACAACAAGGAGATGTAAAAAAGAAAATAAAGGAGTATGAGATACAGGAAGATGGATTACTTATGCATAAGAATAGAATCTATGTTCCTAGTTCTGGAGAACTGAGGAAATTGGTATTGAAGGAAATGCATGATGTTCCTTATGTTGGGCATCCTGGTTACCAGAAAACGATTACAACAGTAAGAAGCCAATTCTTTTGGCCGAGAATGAAAAAGGATGTTGTTGATCACATTGCTCGATGCATGGAATGTCAGAAGGTGAAGGTTGAGCATAGGCACCCAACGGGTTTGATGCATCCATTACCAATCCCAGAGAAGAAATGGGAAGTGATAACCATTGATTTCATAACTAAATTACTCAGGACAGCAAGACAACATGATTCAATCATGGTAGTGGTTGACAAATTAACAAAGGCTGCTCATTTTTCTCCTGTAAAAACAACACATACAACGACTAATATTGCAGAGGTTTACATGAGGGAGATTGCTAGGTTGCATGGGATACCTAGGACAATTGTCTCAGACAAAGATACAAAGTTTACCTCCAATTTTTGGAGGGGATTTTTTAAAGGATTTGGAACAAATATAAACTTTAGCACAACATACCATCCACAGTCAAATGGGGAAACAGAGAGGGTCAACCGAGTAATTGAAGATATGTTGAGAATGTATGTGATGGATAAGCCATCTAAGTGGGAAGATTACTTACACTTGGTTGAGTTTTCATATAATAATGGGTATCAAGCTTCATTGAGAATGAGCCCATTTGAAGCCTTGTATGGTAGGAAATGAAATACTCCAGTGAGTTGGGACAATGCAACAGATAGAGTGGTACTTGGACCAGAGTTTCTCAAGGATATGGAAGACTAGATGGTTACGATCAAGCGAAATTTAAAGACAGCTTAAGATAGACAAAAATTTTATGCAGATAAGAACAAGACAACTAGAGAATTTAAAGTAGGTTGAAATTGGGTAGTTGTATAAAGATGACAACCTGATTATGTGGTCCATTTGAAATATTGGACATAATAGGGTCAGTTGCATACATGCTTCCATGAATGTGCATAATGTATTTCATGTCTCTTTTCTAAAGAAATATGTACATGATCCTAACCATGTTATTGATTGGCATCTGATTTAGGTAGATATAGAGGGAGACTTTCAGGTCTAGCCAGTGTGAGTATTGGAAAGAAATGTCAAAATGCTCCGGAATCGAGTTGTAGAGCTGGTAAAAGTTCAGTGGACCTGCTACAGTCCTGAAGATGCTACTTGGGAGCATAAAGATGCCATGCGGGCAGAGTACCTTCAACTTTTTGAATAAATTTTGAGATTGTGATATCTATTTTGTATATGCACTGAGGATGATGCCAAAATAAGGGGGAGGGGATGTAACACCCCAGGTTTTGAGCCCCATATTAAATAATGTATTTTTTTAATTTTCAAGAGGCTAGATGGCCCAAACAGTTAAAAGAGGCCATTGTACCTAAGAAATGTAATTTTTTGATCATTATTAATAATAAACACATCGTTGGTTGCTAAACGGACAAGGGCTAGAGTTATAGGGGGCTATGATTTCACAAGAGAGGGGGCTTGAGGGGATAAATGTTTATTTCCTATTTTTAATTACCCTTTTGTCTAAGGGAGAAGATAAGTTACGTGAGATTCTTGGGGAAGGCCATGAGGTTCTTGATTCCCCACGAAATACTTAAAACCACCCCTGGTTTGTTGGGGGGTTGGTTATTCACTCATTCACTTACTCACTGGTTCATTGGTTCACTCACTTACTCACTCGTTCATTCATTCCATTATTACCTATCACTCATTCATCCTTCCTCATCTGTGTCTTGGATTGGGGATAGGGAAACAAATTGTTGAAGAGTAGCCATGGTATTGTTGGATGTAGAGGTCACTAGTGTAATCCATCCATGAGTTGAGGCCTGCATGTATGAGATGCGTTGGCCTATTTCCAACTTTGTTCACAACTGTGAGTCCTGAGAGTTCCAGCATGGAGATTATGGACCAGCTGTGTTGGAGCCCTAGAAGGAGAAGGACTGCATGGAAGAGAAGGTTGGGGGTCCATTCTCTTGGGTGGTGCAAGCTGGGTAGAAGAGATTTGGGTACTTGGATTGTTTTGAGTGCTGGGAAAGCCTATGAGAGCTTGAGTGCTGACTGGTTTGAGAAGCAAAGTAACACTCTGGAACTGTCCTTGTGAATTCATAGCCCTGGCTCAGGGGTGACACTGCTGTTGAGATTTGGAACAATAGTGTCTACGGTTGGGTGGAACGCCCTTGGTCTACATCCTGTTGGTGTCTTCTTTTATAAAAATAAGTGCTCTCTATTATGTTATTATTTACCTGTATATGAATGTATTCCACTGTGTATTTATTTATCTTTTAATTGAATCTTTAGACTATGCATGCTTGATGGTTATTGTTGTGCATGTCGTTAGATCTTTTCTTTTACGCATCCTTATTAGTTTAAAGAGGTATCGGTAAGAGAAAGAAGTCTGAGGGTGGTATTGAAAGTAGCATACCCCGACCTGTGGGTGGTGGGTGTTGTTGGGTATTCTACCCTACGGACTAATAAGCTAGGGCTCTAAACTTATATGCAGATCATGACCCTCAATACTTAACTTTTAACCTTCTACCCAAATCTGAAACCCCGATTTTCACATGCACACAAGAGAAGAATGAACCAACCTTTTTCCGATGGCTGAAGTAGATCCTCCGTTGAGCTTCTTATCCCCTTGCTGCTGCTGCTCCTTCCAAAAGCTTCCCTGCAATCAAGACAAAAATATGCATGCATGCTACTGATCTATTCTAAGGTTAGAGATAAAAACACAAATCAAATAACATAGATAAGACTCATGTATTCGGGACGGGAAAAGTATCTTTTTCATTAACTTCAATATGAACCAACTTACAATGATTTCTGAGG